>CM040122.1:261035169-261336332 GCA_022559845.1 Amorphophallus konjac | reverse complement strand
TAGAGGTTTCGGATCGCTTTTGTAGCTCCTGTGTTGAGTTTTACGATCCGTGTGGGTTTTTCTCTCGTACAAGTTACGGAACCCTGCGGTGAGTTTATTTCTTAGTTCATCGACTCGTGGATGCCGCAGTTACGATGTACTCTTCGAGACGATCGTTTTGACTATTTTAGCGTACTTTTTTGAATTAGTCCATTTTTGGGCTAATTATCAGATTTTTCAGAAATTAGGAAAATTCCTAATTTCTTTTCTTTTTCTTTTCCTTTCCTCTCTCCTCCTTCTCATTTCACCGCGACCCCCTCTCTCTCCCATTTTCTCTCTTCTCTCGCCGTTCCGGCTCCGGCTGCAGACGGAGGAGGCACGTGGGCATGGTGGCGATGGCATGGGGACGGTCGGCTGCGCGATGGGACGAGGATCGGGTTGGTTTTGGTGCGATCCCGAGCGGTGGATTCGAAGCCGGCGGTTGAGCTCGCGTTATGGTTTTCGGCGCGGTTTAGTCGCCTCGGCGCTCGGTTTCTTCGGTGGAGGTAGGGAGACTGATCATCACTTCTCTGCACGTTTTCCCTAGTGATTGCACGTCGTTTGGTGCTAAAACGAGCGAGTTTGGGCTCGTTGAGGTGAAACGTGGTTTGTGGGTTTCGTAGGGTTCGTCGAAAACGGCGAAGGATTTTAGATCAGTTAGTATTAATGGACTCCCTGGAACGTTTGCGTTCCATAGTCCACTGATTTCGTGTCGATTGGCGGCCATTCGGGACCGTTAGGAGCCCGGGAAGTCGGTGACTCTATTTGTGGTCGATTTCAAGAAATCCCCATTTCTCACCGTTTCTCAGCCGATCTAGCTCCGGTTGGAGTCTATGTGTTTCCCTGTGTGATTGTGGTTGTATCCCCTTCGTTTCGGAACGAACGGGGCGTGGAAAGGCCACGATCGGGCCGATCCCGTGGTTTGCTCGCCGTGACGCCTACGCGGTTTAACAGTAACCGCATTGGGGCTTAGGGCGGCTGGTTTTGGACCGTTAGAGTGAGTTTGGTGGGCGTCTGCGCGGTCATGCGACAGACCACCCATGGATGGGCGCGGCCAGGTGTAGCCGCCCAGTCCACTCGAGCGCTGGTTCTCAGCCGTTCTATTTTCCCGTGGTGTTGAGCGGCCAGGTCTTGACCGCTTGGCACGGTTGACCTTGGGTCAACGTTTTAAGGCGGTTCATGGGCGGTTCTCCCTTAGCCGTCCTGTGCGTTGAGCGGTCTTTCCCTAGACCGTTCTGACCGCGTTGACCGAGTATTGTAGTAAGTCAGGTTGGCTTGAGCGGCTTTCCCTTAACCGCTCTATGCCTTGGGGCGGTCCAGGCCCTAACCGTCCAGTCTTTCAGTACCTGAGGTCTGTCCCGTTGAGCGGTTCCGTGCAAACCGTTCTGTTCGATTGAGCGGCCCTGTCCAGACCGTTCATGTCCTTTGGGCGGTCCCCCCTTAGACCGTCCAATTCACTGAGCGGCCTTTGGTGACCGCCCAGGTTGTTGTTTCTGCAATTGTGTCTGTTGGCCGTGATGGCTTGTCTCGTGTCCGTCTGTCTAGTGTTGGTCATCTACGTGAGTTAGGGGAGGTGTCTCTAGCGGTTCTAGATTGGACTGTTAGTGTCGGCTTGTCCGTCGGGTGGTTTTCTAGATGGTTCAGGTTGACTGAGTGCTGTCTACTCTTTGACTGCTACAGTTCCCTAGTGACCCAACCTGAGACCGCTAGTGTCCTTGTCTCTGGTTTTGTAGCGACTCTCACTTGACTGCTTGGGTTGCCTAGCGGCCGAGTGATGGATCACTTATACCCAGAGTGTCGTTTCCCGTCGTTTCAGTTTTCGTTTATCTTGGCATGGCCTTGTGGTTGCCCGAATGCACGTGGCTGTCACCCGATGTCCTATGAGGGCTATAACCATGTTACAAGGTGGCCAAGAGAGCATGTGCTTGTGTGTCAATGTCGGGTTCTGGTCAACCCGGTGTGACCCAGTGGTTGACAGGTAACCTTGTGTGTCTTGACGGTTCTGTCTAGTTCGATACAAGGTTCTGGATGCCTCGAGATATCGCCTGGCCTCGGTCTGCATGTCCTGGTGTGCTAAGGGTCTTCGGTGTTCCCTCAGGTCTCCCGCATGTCGTTTCCTTCGACAGCGTCATTTTCTCTGGCATAGGATTAGACCGATTGGCGGCTTGTTCTGCTGTCTATGATGATCTTGCCTCCGAGTCGTTTAACTCAAGGATCGTTACGTGAGTAGGTCTAGCTGCCTGGTCCTGAGTCTGTCGGTAGTGGTTGTGCTGCCATTGATGCTCCGAAGTACGTGCGACAGTGCTCTCTTGCCTATCTGTACTTCTACACTCATGTTTTGAGTCTCCGTGTCTTGTGAGCCTTCACTAGTCGTAGCCTTACGTCACGTTACGGCGTGACGGCTCTTGTAGCCGAGCACTTTCCCAGTTTACAGTTCTTAAGCTAGTTACGTGGGCTCCCGGTCCAACCGTAGCGTCCTTCGGTGGGGGAATACTAGCTAGAGGCTTGGCTTAGGCAGTGGGCCAGTGTGTGCACACGTGGTTCGGGGCTTTGGACTTACGTCGATGGGCGTAACCCTGACTAGTCACTCGTTACTGTAGTTCCTTGTTCTGGTTCTGAGCGTGTCTTAGTCTCTGTCGGGCTTTTTGACGACATTGTAGACGAGACACTTGTGGCGCAGTATAAGACGTCAGTGGACGCATCTGGCTGTTCTTCTAGTGAGAGGCACTCTAGTCACGTGGCACATGGCTCTACGCAGTTCTCTTCACGTTTCTTGTGCGTCGTGACCTTTCGGGTTAGCCCTCTCGTGGCTGTACTCGAGGTCAGTGTCATGTCGTATGTATGACGTTCTAGTCATGCGTGGGGCAGTGTGCACGACGTTCTAGTCGTGTCATCAGTGTCTGCGTCTGTCTAGGTTTTCCCTAGGTTGCTTTGTCTGTTTTGCAGGCCCTTTGCGGCATTGACAGTTCGGCAACTCCTGACTTTGTCAGCTTAGAGTTGCCTTCCTATTGCTACTGAAGTAGTCTGGGGTACCGAGGTTAGTTCGACAGTCGCTTATCTGGTACGGCTTTCTTCCCCTCTTCTCTAGTTGTTCCCTACTTCTGCTCCTCATCTCTTCTTTTACTACTTTTTAGAGTACTTTTACAGCTTTGTAGTGTAGTTTTCTCACTTTACTACACCTTCTGTTTCTCCTGTCATTTTACTTGTTCCGTGTTACTACGTGTTTTTCATTGGGGATCCGCGTAACCCCTACTGGGCCAGTGACACGAGGCTCACCCCTGCTTTTCAGGTGGGTGGCATCGTTCTACTTCTGCGGTTCCTAGTGCGCGAGTTCGTAGCTGCCAGCTAGTACCTTCGTCGGGCTTCCCCCGACTTTCTAGGTACGTCTTTCTTTTCTGTTGACTGTACTGCTAGACTTACTGTCTTTCCTTTGGACTGGACTCTGGTATAATTGTTAAATTGAAATTGTTAATTAAAAAGTAATTTTATTTCTGCTACTTTAGCAAACCGATCTAATAAAATTTAATTGCTTACTACTATATCTCTGTGGCTTCAATGTACTCTACACATGCCTTTTATCCCTTCGGAGCTTTACCGCTCTTGGGAGGCCTCGCGGATTCCAAGTGGTATCGGGTATATTCGGTAGTCCTATCGGGAATATCCAGTATCCGGAATCCGGGTCGTCACAGGTGGTATCAGAGCAGTGTTCTGAGATGTTCGGAGTTTTTTTTTGAACTATCAGAGCGTTGTTGTGTGAAGTACATGGGAACCCGAGATATATAGTTTTCAGAGTCCTGAAAGTCCAGTACAGTCTTCAGCTGGCATTAGGTTTACGATTCATTGTCGCTTCATTTTCTGTGTGTCGTCTTGTGCATGCTGCATTAACATTGTACGAGATGGTCCTGCTCTCATCAGGATGTGACGGGATGCTCCTTTTTCGTCATCATGTTCATCTCGATCACGTTGTACTTGGCAGAGTTCGCCGGAAGGCTTGAATCTGTGGTACATTGTTCAAGATCTTTTTCGCGATTGGTTCAGGTGGCTGGTGACTTTTCGCATTGGTGTGATGACCATGCACGTTCTTACGTTGTTTTGGTCATCCCAGCTTGAGTCTGTTCAGCTCATGATATGTCTCGCTTCTGTTGAAGTGCTCGATTAGATCCCCTTGTTTGAGAAGATGCTCAGGCGACCTAGGATTTTCCCATTCTGGTGAGCTTCTGTTGGTTGAACTTGATTCTTCTCATCTTGTTTGGTGGAGTCTTTTCGAGGTAAGCCTTGGAATTGCTATCTTAGTGATGCCTTTGTCATGTGTCTGCTTAAGTGTAGACAGTGTTTATTTTGAGCCTGATCTTCTCTTTGTTCTACGGTTGCTTGGCTTTGGACCTAATCTTTGTGTTAAGAGCCATTGTGCACCGTGTTTGTTATGCCGTGTCTAGCGGCCGATGTGTTGTGAAGGCTCATTTATTGTTTCAGGACGTGAAGGTAAGCTGAGATTAGCCTTTCTTTGGGTGTTGTGCTGAAGCTGGTACTCTTCTTCGTTTGCACTTAGGTGACTTATGATAAGTTATTAGCAGGATCAGTACTCGTGGCGTGTCATGTTACGATTTTTATGAATTGCGATAGCACTGTGTGTGTACTGAGATGCGGACACCGAGGTATTTCTGATGCCTGTGTGCGTTGTATGAGTACGCAGTGGAACCATGTGGGCTGATTACCCACGGGTCGAGGATCATTGTCGTAAGATTTTGGCCAGTCGAGAAAATTGCTTCTTCTCGATGTGACTTCGTCTTGGCTTCCTGTGCCTTGATTTGGTCTCTTGCCGTGTCGTTGCTGGAGTCATTCTGGTGTTGGCATTGCGTTTGTGAGTATTGGGGAATTTGTCGACATTCCTGCTGATTGAATACCCTCTGCTCTGTATTTCTTTTCTTGGGTGTTGTGCTCTTAGGACGTGATCATATCCCTTGAGATGCGTTCCCCAAGATTGTCATTTTTGTTGTCGTGGGTCTGTTCTTGGTGAGCTGCTCGATGCATGACTAGTTCCTTGTAGTCGTGTGTTCAGCTGTCGTTATGCCTTGATGTGACCCAGCTTGCAGTTGTGTTCCATGGTTCTGTGTTCCGTGCGGAGCCGGGATCCTGCAAGTGTTTCCGTTGTTGTTTTAAGTGTTGTTTCTCTATGATTTTGTGTCTCTGTCTTGGACCATGGTCTTGTCAGTTAGCTTTGCTATACTCCCCTTCCCTGGTAGAGTTAGCTTACGACTTGATCGGATGGAATATCTGAGAGAGGACTGACTTAATTGTGCTTGTGGTCCGGTGCGATTATCGTTGGCGTCATGTGTGCCAGGTGTTCCCCGTTGCCTTTGGCACTGGAGCCGATGATGTTGTCGAGCTGTAAGCTATGAGGACTATGTCTCCTTGCTTAAGTTGATACTCATCGTGTCTGTTGTTTTGTTTTTCTGATATCTGTTGTCGTGACAGTCATGTCTCTTCTCCTGCGAGACGTAAGCGACGTTGCCCTGTCTCAGAGGTGTCAGACTTGTGTTCACTTGTGTCATGCTCGATCTTGAGCATGTACTTGTGGTTATAGTCTGACGGTGTTCCTCTGAATTGTGTATTTCTCGTAATCCGTGCTATTTTCGTGTTCCTGTTGTCAGGTTGTTCTTCTCTACTTCTCCTTTGCTAGTCCTTAAATTTTGAGGATGAAATTTCTTGAAGGAGGGGAGGATGTAACATCTCGGATTCCTAATGGGTCTTGTCGGATCCTTATCAGGTCTTTCGGATCCTTTTTGGAGAGTTTCGGATCGCTTTTGTAGCTCCTGAGTTGAGTTTTACGATCCGTGTGAGTTTTTCTCTCGTACAAGTTACGGAACCCTGTGGTGAGTTTATTTCTTAGTTCATCAACTTGTGGACGCCGCAGTTGCGATGTACTCTTCGAGACGATCGTTTTGACTATTTTTACATATTTTTTTGAATTAGTCCATTTTTGGGCTAATTATCAGATTTTTGGAAATTAGGAAAAATCCTAATTTCTTTTCTTTTTCTTTTCCTTTCCTCTCTCCTCCTTCTCATTTCACCGCGACCCCCTCTCTCTCTCTCGTTTCTCTCCTCTCTCACCGTTCCGGCTCCGGCTGCAGACGGAGGAGGCACGTGGGCGAGGTGGCGACGGCGTGGGGACGGTTGGTTGCGCGATGGGACGAGGATCGGGTTGGTTTTGGCGAGATCCCGAGCAGTGGATTCAAAGCCGGCGATTGAGCTCGCGTTATGGTTTTCAGCGCGGTTTAGTCGCCTTAGCACTCGGTTTCTTCGGTGGAGGTAGGGAGACGGATCATCACTTCCTCCTGCACGTTTTCCCTGTGATTGCACGTCGTTTTGTGCTAAAATGAGCGAGTTTGGGCTCGTTGAGGCGAAACCGTGGTTTTGTGGGTTTCGTAGGGTTCCTCGAAAAACGGCGACGAATTTTAGGTCAGTTAGTATCAATGGACTCCCTGGAACGTTTACGTTCCATAGTCACTGATTTCGTGTCGATTGGCGGCCATTCGGGACAGTTAGGAGCCCGGGAAGTCCGGTGACTCTATTTGGGTCGATTTCAAGAAATCGCCCGTTTCTCACCGTTTCTCAGCCGATCTAGCTCCGGTTGGAGTCTCTGTGTTTCCCTGTGTGATTGTGGTTGTATCCCCTTCATTTTGGAACGAACGGGGCATGGAAAGGCAACGATCGGGCCGATCCCATGGTTTGCTCGCCGTGACGCATACGCGGTTTAACAGTAACCGCGTTGGGCTTAGGGCGGCTGGTTTTGGACTGTTTAAAGTGAGTTAGTGGGCATTTGCACGGTCGCGCGACAGACCTCCCAGTGGATGGCGTGGCCAGGTGTGAGCCGCCCAGTCCACTCGAGCGGCTGGTTCTCAGCCGTTCTGTTTTCCCGTGGTGTTGAGCGGCCAGGTCTTGACCGCTTGGCACGGCTGACCTTGGGTCAACGTTTTAAGGCGGTTCATGGGGCGGTTCTCCCTTAGCCGTACTGTGCGTTGAGTGGTCTGTCCCTAGACTGTTCTGACCGTCATTTGACCGAGTACTGTAGTAAGTCGGTTGTCTTGAGTGGCTTTCCCTTAACCACTCTATGCCTTGTGGCGGTCCAGCCGTAACCGTCCAGTCTTTCAGTACCCTGAGGTCTGTCCCGTTGAGCGATTACGTGCAAACCATTCCGTTCGATTGAGCGGCCCTGTCCAGACCGTTCATGTCCTTTGGGCGGTCCCCCTTTAGATCGTCCAATTCACTGAGCGGCCCTTTGGTGACCGCCCAGGTTGTTGTTTCTGCAATTGTGTCTGTTGGCCGTGATGGCTTGTCTCGTGTCCTTCTGTCTAGTGTTGGTCGTCTACGTGAGTTAGGGCGGTGTCTCTAGCAGTTCTAGATTGGACTGTTAGTGTCGGCTTATCCATTGGGTGGTTTTCTAGATGGTTCAAGGTTGACTGAGTGCTGTCTACTCTTTGACTGCTACAGTTCCCTAGCTACCCAACCTGAGACCGCCAGTGTCCTTGTCTCTGGTTGTGTAGCGACTCTCACTTGACTGCTTGGGTTACCTAGCGGCCGAGTGATGGATCGCTTATACCCAGAGTGTCGTTTCCCGTCATTTCAATTTTCGTTTATCTTGGCACGGCCTTGTGGTTGCCCGACTGCATGTGGATGTCACCCGATGTTCTATGAGGGCTATAACCATGTTACGAGGCGGGCCAGGAGAGCATGTGCTTGTGTGTCGTTGTCGGGTTCTGGTCAACCCGGTGTGACCCAGTGGTTGACAGGTAACCTTGTGTGTCTCAACGGTTCTGTCCAGTTCAAGACATGGTTCTAGATGCCTCGAGATATCACCTTACCTCGATCTACGTGTCCAGGTGTGCTGAGGGTCTTCGGTGTTCCCTCAGGTCTTCGCGTGTCGTTTCCTTCGACAGCGTCGTTTTCTCTAGCATAGGATTTAGACCGATTAGCGGCTTGTTCCGCTGTCTGTAACGATCTTGCCTCCGAGTTGTTTGACTCAAGGATCGTCACGTGAGTAGGTCTAGTTGCCTGGTCCTGAGTCTGTCGGCAGTGGTTGTGCTGCCATTGGTGCTTCGAAGTACGTGCGACAGTGCTCTCTTGCCTATCTGTACTTCTGCACTCGTGTTTTGAGTCTCCGTGTCTTGTGAGCCTTCACTAGTCGTAGCCTTACGTCACGTTACGACATGACGGCTCTTGTAGCGGGGCACTTTCCCGGTTTATAGTTCTTAAGCTAGTTCTGTGGGCTCCCGGTCCAACCGTAGCGTCCTTCGGTAGGGGAATACTTGCTAGAGGCCTGGCTTAGGCAGTGGGCCAGTGTGTGCACACGTGGTTAGGGGCTTTGGACTTACGTCGAAGAGCGTAACCCTGACTAGTCACTCGTTACTGTAGTCCCTGTTCTGGTTCTGAGCGTGTCTTAGTCTCTATCGGGCTTTTTGACGACATTGTAGACGAGACACTTGTGGCACAGTATAAGACGTCAGTGGATGCATCTGGCCGTTCTTCTAGTGAGAGGCACTCTAGTCACGTGGCATGTGGCTCTTCGCAGTTCTCTTCGCATTTCTTGTGTGTCGTGACCTTTCGGGTTAGCCCTCTCATGGCTGTACTCGAGGTCAGTGTCCTGTCGTATGTATGACGTTCTAGTCATGCGTGGGGCAGTGTGCACGACGTTCTAGTCGTGTCATCGGTGTCTGCGTCTGTCTAGGTTTTCCCTAGTTGCTTTGTCTGTTTTGCAGGCCCTTTGCGGCATTGACAGTTCGGCAACTCCTGACTTTGTCAGCTTAGAGTCGCCTTCCTATTGCTGCTGGAGTAGTTTGGGGTGCCGAGGTTAGTTCGACAGTCGCTTATCTGGTACGGCTTTCTTCCCCTCTTCTCTAGTTGTTCCCTACTCCTGCTCCTCGTCTCTTCTTTTACTGCTTTTTAGAGTACTTTTACAGCTTTGTAGTGTAGTTTTCCCGCTTTACTACACATGCTGTTTCTCCTGTCGTTTTACTTGTTCCGTGTTACTGCGTGTTTTTCAGTGGGGATCCGCGTGACCCCTACTGGGCCAGTGACACGAGACTCACCCCTACTTTTCAGCTGGGTGGCATCGTTCTAGTTCTGCGGTTCCTGGTGCGCGAGTTCGTAGCTGCCAGCTAGTACCTTCGTCGGGCTTCCCCCAACTTTCTAGGTATGTCTTTCTTTTCTGTTGACTGTACTGCTAGACTTGCTGTCTTTCCTTTGGACTGGACTCTGGTATAATTTTTAAATTGAAATTGTTAATTAAAAAGTAATTTTATTTCTGCTATTTTAGCAAACCGATCTAATGAAATTTAATTGCTTACTGCTATATCTCTGTGGCTTCAATGTACTCTACACATGCCTTTTATCCCTTCGGAGCTTTACCGCTCTTGGGAGGCCTCGCAGATTCCAAGTGGTATCAGGTATATTCGGTAGTCCTATCGGGAATATCCGGTATCCGGGATCCGGGTCGTCACAAAAACCATCACCAAGGACAAAGAGGGAGCACAGTGAACCCAACACAAAGGCTCCAAGGAAGACCCAAATGAAGCTTGGAGTGCAGAAAATCAATAAAAATAGAGGAAAAATAGAGTTTTGAAGCTTAATCATGGAGAACATTATGCAACGTCCATTGAAGAGAACCAAGATGGGATTTGCAAGAATTACGGAGATTGAAGGACATATTAGTGGAAGAATTGCAGCAAACCAAGTAAGTTTTCAAGAAAACCTTAGTTTTATCTCTCTTCCTCTCACTCAATTCTACCCAAATTCTAATTCTATCCTTCTTCTTTTCTCTTCCTTTTATCTTTTAGGATTACCCACTCATCCCGGGGGCTAGAAGATACACCAAAATTTAATGGCTCCCCTTACTCCTCTCCAAAATCACCCTTGATATGAGATCCCATCTCTCCAAATGGCACCTCTTAGGCTTAGTTACCCATGCCAAACATTACAATGATATTCACTTCGATTGGGCCGCCATGGGAGCTCTCATAGAAATATGACATCCACACACCCATACCTTCCTATTCCCTACCTTCGAAGCCACTATCCTCCTAGAAGATGCGGAAATGCTACTAGGATTGAAGATCTTGAAGCAAGGAGCGGAATAAAAGATGGCGGTTATGCGAGAACCAATAAGCGTAATAGAGATGTTAGCAAACCTAATCTCAAGCCAAAAAATGATTGACCAAATAAGGGCCACAAGAGGAATCAACTTGATGAAGCTTGCAGCGTGGGTGTATAAAGCTTTAGGAAAAGAGAACAAAGAAGAGGAGATGGAGATAATCATGAAGGCCATGGTGATTTGCCTTGCGGGAGCATTGCTATTCCCTTCGGCGGATGATTTCTTGGAGGAGGATCAATTGAGCTCTCTATGCGGACTATGGGAAGGAAAGAGAATTGGGTCGGTGGTCTTAGCCTATCTCTATAGTGGGCTCACCTCGGCGTCTATGGGGAGGCCTCTATATGGGTCCATACTTCTATTCACAAGTTGGGTGGACCTCCACTTCAAATTTGATCCATGTGAGGAGTCCCAACGAGCCTTTAGGATTTTCTCTAAGAGCCCACTCCACTATATGACCGGTACACTAGGATTGAATGAGGGAGTTACGAACCGGGTACCCAAGCTCAAGAAACGGGTGGATTGGCGCGAACACCTCAAGATAATGCCACAAAATGCCTTCACATGCGCATCGGGGTTCCTCAAGAAACAAGACCTCCATGCACGGCTCTCTTCCAGGGTGGAGCTACGTCTAATCAGTGCCACCGAGTTCGTGCTCTACAATTCCCACCGATGCCTTTCACAACTCGGCCTTCCTCGCCATCTCTTTGAAGAAGCTGCTCATCTCCCACCAATCAAGAAGAGGGAATTGGGCTCAAAGGACAATGAAGAGGAGATCAAGACAATACAAGCTTTATGGCGGGTCAGCAAGATACATCAGCCCATGGAGCGCATTGAAGAAGATAAAGAGCAATGGAAGACTTATGTAATAGCTCTTAGGAATTTGAGGCCCAAGGTGGCTCATTAAGCATGTAATGATCTATTTCCTTCAATGAATAAAAGATCTTTCATTGATTGAGCCAATGAAAGTGTTTTAAAATGATCAAATCTTCCAAAATCCTTCAATTCTGTCTAAAAAATGAAGCTATGTGAGAAACGACGACTGCAACAGAGGTCGCTAATTCTTGAAGCTGTGCCCTTCACACCGTCGCCAATTCATTTCAATCCTTTTCCCATAAAAATAATAATTCCATAATTGGTGCCCCTTTAGATAACCGCTCATTCATTAACTAATGCCCGTGTACAGGGGCGCTGATCCCTTTTATAAGATAACTCAAAATTCTAAAAATTCCTATAAATAGCGCCTGCTTACATAGCCGTTTGTTCTTTAAATAACGCCCGTGTATGCAGTAGTCCATCAAAAAGAAATTCTTAACAAAAATATTAATGCACTTTCACGATTGCCTGACACCTTCGCTGATTCCAACGCACACTTCAAAATGGCGACCCCTTGACCGATCGTTCAATCCTTAAATGACGCCCACGAGAAGGTCGCTGATTATAAATATTTTCTAAAAAACCTTAAATTCCAATCTATGACGCATGTTTAAGCGGTCGATGATTCTTAAAATGACAACACTCTCTAGGGCGTCATTTCTTTCGAATTCACCGCCACACAGACTTCCGTTAAAACTTCCTTTCCTTGCTTTGAAAGCCCTTTTCCATTTCTTTCGTCCTTTCTAATCTCTTCACCCTTCTCTGCTACTCTTTTCTCCCTTCTGTTCTGCAACCTCCACCGGCGACCACCGCGGCAGCAACCACCCATCTCTTCCACTTTCTCCACTCTCACACACTATCTCCCTCTGCCCCATGGCTTACGTGAGCGGCTCTGGCAGCGGGAAATGGTAGCGCGTGATGGCGCCCGCCGTCGTCCATATTGACGGGGAGGATGACGTCCCTCCCATGGCGGCTGAAGCTCCGACGGCGGAGCATGAAGAAAGCGAAGGAGGAGAAGATGAAGACGACGACGATGGAGGTGAAGGAGAAGAAGACGGCGAGGATGAAGAAAGTGAAGATGGCGAAGATGATGAAGATGATGACGGCGACGATGAAGAAGAGGAAGAAAAAGGAGGTGACGAGGGCAACGGCGGCGGCGATGGAGAAGAAGAAGGAGGTGAGGAAGGAGGAGAGGCGGAGCAGCCCCAGCCTCGTCGTCGGCCACTACGGGGAGGGCTAATGGAGCCCGAACCCAGCAAGGAGTCTGTTCATCCCATTGCATTTTTTTTTAACACAAAAACCATGGCGGTCAGAAGTGGGAAGGAAACACTGTGGGACAGTAGGAATTGACGACCGAACGGACGGCGTCATTTCCTAAATATTTATTTTTAGCAATTTTGAAATGTTTTTCTTTTTTTCAAAAACCATTTTTTTCTTTCTCTTTTTTTTCAAACAGAAATAAATCACAAAATAAAATTGCCCAAGAAATAGCGCCTGACCTCAGGGCGTCAAATGTAAAATCTTAGGGAATCGGCGTCCGAGCCTTGGGCGCCTAATCAGAAATTAATGGCCACTATATAGTCGCCAATTAAAATAGTGATGATTTTTTTTCATTTATAATTATTGGTTAATAAATATGCTGGTTATTGACACATGTTTATTTTTTTTGTTGTTTTATTGCAGGGGTTGATACGGACTCGCATTTCCTGGGTTCAGGTGCAAGCTGCATACCATGGGCTGCCCGACTTCCAGAAGGAGAGGGTGGAGGCGATAGGATTCGGACCCTTCCTCAGCATTGAACTGGTACGTCCCGATCTGATCCTTATTCAGGTGCTGAGGGAGAGATGGGACAGGGCTAGTCGGGCATTCCTGATGCCCTGGGGGCACATGGTGCCGAGCCTAGAGGACGTGACGAGGATCACGGGGCTGAGGGTAGATGGAGAGGCGGTGAGTGGAGTGACCCTCCCGGATTACGGTGAGCTAGCTCAGAGGCTGCTGGGTTTAGAGATAGTAGCTGATACCCCGAGGGCGTGTAGGACATTGTATCGCACTAAGCTGACGGGGATCATGGGATTAGGAGACTCTCGGCAGAGGTCGGGAGAGTCTTTAGGAGATCTGGTAGAGAGACTGACCGCGAGAGTTCGAGCCGCCTACTGCCAGGACCCGACTCAGAGGGAGAGAGCGGACATGGACTTGAGGAGATTTCTATTCTTGATGCTCGGGAGGTTGTTGTTGGGGACGAAGGGGGATGATATCAACTGCAGATTTTTGGGCATCCTGGAGGACCTGGACGGAGTAGGGCGGTATGCCTGGGGGGCTGCCCTACTGGCACATTTGATAGCCGACCTATCCACGGGGACAGGTCGCGAGATGACTGTCAGTGGCTTCTCACCATTTCTTCAGGTATGCACTTTTTCCTTTCTTTTTGTATTATCTAAATGATTGTGAATATGATTATGCTTATGATGAATGTTTGTGAATGCTACTAATGATTGTGGATGCAGGTGTGGAGTCACCTCTACATGCGCATGGACCGACTTAGCGCCCGACCTAGAGAGGCAGATGCCTACCCATTGGCGCAACGGTGGCTTCCGTACTTGACTGGGGCGCCTCACGCCTACGAGCTACGAGTACTCAGGCGGGAGTTCCGCGACTACCCCGCCTCACTGGTACGTACATAAATATGATGCAGTCATGCTTTTATTTCTGCTTTATGAATATATGATGAATAATATTATGCATGTAGGTGGTGTGGAGACCGTACCATGGGATGACTGATGAGGGTCAGCCTTGGGTCGTATCAGGTCAACCTTGCTTTGGGCGTGACATCTGGGTTCACTGCCAAAATGAGATCGAGCCATTACGGCTACGGCTGGCGATGAGGACGCTCGGCCTGCACCAAGAGTGGGTCGAGGTAGTAGAGCCACGCGGGATCGGGCGGAAGACCCGAGGACGCACCGTTGCTACCGACTGGCAGCTTCGGTTCCCGGAGAAGTTCGCGGACTGGCAGTGAGGCGGGACCCCAGTCGTCTCCCATGCACCAGATAGCTCAGCATACCTGTAGCGCTACTGGGAGACGTACGCTGGTAGACCCTAGATGAGGGTAGTAGGGGTTTGTATGAATGCATTCTATTTCTAATGTTAAAACTTATATGCTTATTGAAATATGCAGCTAATATGTGACAAATGCAGGATGCACGGGATTCAGTGGTGATGGACATGCAGGTCCATCTCAACAGGGTGGAGGCCCAGCTTGCGACTACGCGAGCGGACTTGGAGGCCCTGGTGAGTACACTTATGCAATGAATTATTCTTGAATTATTGATGTTTAGCCACTAACAATCTCAATAAATGCAACGTGCCCAGCAGGGTGCAGTAGCAGGAGGGACTGGAGGTGCCTCCTCGAGCACGAGGGATCAGAGTGCAGAGGTTGCTTCTTTATAGGAGCAACTCACCGGAGCGGTAGCACGTGCCGAGGCGGCGGAGCGCGACTTGGCTGAGCGGGTGAGTTCAAAAAAATAGATGCACAAATTCCTTTCAGAATATTCAAAAGCTCATATGAATAGTGACGTTTCAGGTTACGGAGCTGCTGGAAGCACTGACCCAGGCGGCCCTGGCGGGCACAGAGCTCACGATCCACGAACAGAGGGTCACGGAGCTAGAGAAGATGCTAAGGCGGCGAGAGGAGTTGCCCAACGACGTGATGGAGATGAGGATCCTCTTTGAGGTGGAGAGGAGAGATCAAGCTCGCGAGAGGGGGCAGCGGCTTACGCTGGAGCGTGAGCTTACGGAGCGATAGAGTGAGCTAGCAGAGTTGAGGATGCGACTGGCCGTCACGGAGGAGCGGCTGAGGATCATAGAGGAGCGCCTGTAGAGGGGTCGTGAGCGAGCACGGGCTGCGGGCATTCCAGCGCTTTTGCCATCACGGGGTACATAGCAAGTTCCTCGACTCAGCAGCGGAATGAGGCAGACGAGCGAGCACGAGCCGGCAGGTCGGCTGCCTCTCAGGGGTCCATGTGCCCACCACGCTCCCGTCGCCAGACGAGGGAGAGGCGGAGAGTAGGAGGGAGGAGAGTGGAGGAGAGAGTTAGAGGGAGTTTTGCCTTTGCACGCCACCTCCTGTATTCTGTACACACATATATATGAGCATGTTTATGAAAAGCACATTTGTTACTTGAGTTTGCTTTTGTGCACTGTGTGTACTTGTCTCATCTGCTGCTTACTGTTCCTGCATTCCATACTTAAACAAATAGATTAATTAATCTGTCCGGCTTGGCCCCTTGCTCGATAACCAAAGGGGTTATTGTTGTTGACCTTGATGAAGGGTCAAGGGGCCAAGCCTTTAATTAACTAAGGCAAATAACGAAGAATAAGGGAAAATGCAACATTCAGGCAAGCAGATGCAAATTGGAATTGAAAGATGCCCATAAAGAATGCAAGCAAGCAAATGATATGGCAAGAGGGAAAAGCAGGGCATTCTATGGGAATTGGCAACATGATAGGTGCCTTTATTTAATAAAATGGCGCCCTCTGGTTGGGTGTTAATTGAAAACATATTTCTTTTCTTTTCTTTTCTTTTCTTTTAAATGATGACCAGATAGGTGGCGTGATTTAAGATAAAGGCGCCCTCTTTCGGGGGCGCTTATTTAGACCATTTTTTTTTGAAAATGACAACCAGACAGATGGCGTGATTTAAGAAAATGGCGCCCTCTTGTGGGGGCGCTTATTCAGACCATTTTTTTTGTTTTGTTTTGTTTGTTTGTTTGTTTGTTTTGGCATGGTACACAGGTCCTAAAACCTTACACATTCACCACCTCAAATTCGTTAATCATTCTTAAAGAATCTAACAAAGGTTCAAAGTGCATAAAAAATTGTGCTTTCACATATGACGTCGCACGGTACATTCTCCTAAGTCTGTCTTTGCCAATCTTCGAGCTTATGACATACCATGGAGGGGGAATGGAAGAAAATGTTGGAGAAGTCAACGAGGGGTTCTGAAAGACCAGGAAGCTTCCCTCCCCTACCCTATTGCCTGTTGGGGTTCGATCTTTGGCTTAGGAAAATTTTTGTTTCCCTTTCGCCCTTATTCATGTATGCTTACGACCAGGGTTTTCCCTGCAGAGACTTTACCCTCTTGACATACTTTTCTTTTATTTGACTTGATTTTTTTTTAGAAAATGAAGACCTAATTGTACTTGGGCTTTTGTGGTGTATTGTTCCCTTTTGGGTCCTGACTTCCATCTACTAGGGTTACGGGTAGGTTTGGTGGTCTAACCCAAAGTCTGACTTCCCCCCTCGTGAACCGAAGAGAAAAGAATGGGTAAAATCTTTACACTCTCAGTTTGGTTTTGACTTTCCTCGAATTTTGGACCGCTTGAGTTCAAGAGCTAAGCGTGTTGTATGTGTTGGTATTGACCCAGAGTTAAATCATCAAGACTAAAGAATGAATTAGAGATTCTGATTTTTTAAGTTTCATGGCCCAGGTACCATGTTAGCCATTCTTTTGTTATTATTTTCATTTTTTTATTTTTTACTTTTTGTTTTTATTTTTTTTTAGACTTGGGGGTAGTATTTCTTAAGATATAATCCATTCCAAGGGTGAGCCAATTCTTCCCCTTCAGTGTTAATCAATTTGTAAGCATTGCCAAGATAAACTTCTTTTATTACATAAGGCCCTTCCCAATTTGGTTGAAATTTTGAGCGGGGTCCATCGGGTTTTACAAAGATTCTTTTGATTACCATTTCGCTGACTTTAAATTTTCTCTCAATTAACTTCTTTTGATAGAAACGCGAAAGTCTATTTTGATAAACTCTTGCATGTTCGGTGGCGACCAGACGTCTCTCATCTAAGAGTTCCAATTGCACAAGGAGAGATTCACGACGCCCATCAATAGAGAGCTCCTTGTCTAATTGTACTCTAAGGGAAGGTATAAGAATCTCATAGGGAACCACCGCCTCTATTCCATAAGTAAGGGCGAAAGGCGTTTGCCCTGTAGGAGTGCGAATGGAAGTACAGTAGGCCCATAGAGCTTCTACGAGCTTTTCTTGCCAATCCGCAAATTTATTAGCTTCACATGTTTTCTTGATAATTTTAATCAAAGTTTTATTTGTTGCCTCTGCTTGACCATTGCCCTATGGATAATAAGGAGACGAATGATGCAATACAATATTATACCTGCTGCAGAGGTCTTGAAGCTCTTGAGAGATGAATTGAGGTCCATTGTCGGTGACGATGATACTTGGTATGCCAAACCTGGCGATGATGTTCTTCATTATGAATTTACAAACCGTTGACGCTTTAATTTTCGCATAAGTTTATGCTTCCACCCACTTGGTGAAGTACTCCATGGCCGTGAGTATAAATGACTTTGGTTTTGTGAGGAGGTTTGAATCACCAAGAGGTCCGATAATATCGAAAGCCCACATCGAGAAAGGCCATGGGGAGAACATAGGATGGAGTGAAGAAGCAAGAGAATGAATCTTGTCGGTGTACAGTTGGCACTTAATACACCTTTGAATATAGATAGAACAATCCTCTTCTAGAGTGGTCCAATAGAATCCTAGCCTAAGGATCTTCTTAGATAACATCTGGCTATTGGCATGACCCCCACAGACTCCTAAATGCGCCTCTTCTACAATCTTCCAATATTCATCATCGTCGAGGCATCTGAGCAAAACTCCGGTGAGACTCCATCTGTAGAGCACTCCTCCAACCAATGTTTATCGTTGAGCAACTCTTCTAATGGCCTTCTTCTCTTCAGTAGTGGCTCCTTCTGGATAAGACTGATCATAGCAATACTTAACAATCTCATAATACCATGGCTTCTCCTCGTCAGCCAACTCTTCTTCTAGATCCAAGAGCATGACTTCTCTATTCTCAATGACTTCCCCTTCCTTAGCCTTCTTAAGCACTTCCTCCTTCACACTAAGAAATGCAGGATCCTTGATAGCAGGAGTGAGACGTTTCTGAACGATAATAGAATAGAAGTCCCTCTCGGGGAGGAAAATCAAGGAAGAAGCAAGTGAAGCAAGGGCGTCAGCTAAGATGTTCTGGCTGCAAGGAACATGGACAAAGATCAGCTTAGTAAAGAGCTTGGCATAAGCAGAAGCAAGTTCCTGGTAGGGTTTGAGCTTAGGATCGAGTGTTCGGCATTTGGTGAGCACTTGGCGAAGAATAAGCTGACCATCACCTACAATCCGCAATTGGGTGGCACCAAATTGATAAGCGGCCTCAAGTTTGACCAGAAGAGCCTCATACTCAGCTATATTATTTGTAACAGGAAATGCGAGTTGAGAGGCAAGTGGAATGGTGATACCCTCAGATGTTAAAAGAACCATGCCGATCCCCCTACCATGAGGATTCAGAGCTCATCAAAATGTAATGTCCACATGGGATTTGAAGGTTGATTAATGGACATCAGTTCCTCATCTGGAAACTCTGAGCGAACAAGATCAAATCGAGAGAGAGGATGACGCGCAAGATGTTCGACGATGGCATAGCCTTTAATTACTTTTTGCTGAATGTAAGTGATGTCGAACTGAGAAAGGAAGCCATGCCATCATGCTAATCGATCTGTAAGAACTAATTTTTCAAGAAGGAATTTGATGAGATTCATGCGAGCAATGAGATGAACCTCGTGAGCGAAGAAGTAATGCTTCAATTTCTTAACTACCTAGACTAAAGCTGCGCAGGTCTTCTCTATAGCTGTATATTTCTGCTCACAGGGGTTGAGTAGCTTAGACAAGTATTAGGCTACCCTCTCCTTACCTTCCTCATCAACTTGCGCAAGGACAGCACCTACTGAGTCATCCAAGATAGAAATATAAAGAACAAGTGATTTGCCTGGAACTGGCGGCCTCAGGATAGGAGGATTGGCCAAATAATCCTTCAATCCGTCAAAAGCTGCTTGACACTTTTCATCCAAATAAAATTTGACTCCTATCTTAGTAAGCTCGTAGAACGGCCTACACCTTTGTGAGTGCTGGGAGACAAATCGGCGTATAAATTGTAACCTCCCGATCAAACCTCGAACTTCCTTCAAATTCTTGGGAGGGGGCATATCTCTTATTGCCCTCGCCTTGTTAGGATCAATCTCAATACCCCTCTTACTAACGATGAATCCAAGCAGTTTACCTGACGACACACCAAACACACACTTCTTGGGGTTCATTTTTAATTGATATTCTTGTGCTCTCTGCAAAACCTTTGCTAAAACCCCAGGATGTTCAATCCTCGTTCTTGACTTCACTACCAAGTCATCAACATACACCTCTATATAAACATGGATCATATCATGAAAAATAGCCATCATGGCCCTTTGGTAGGTGGCTCCGGCATTCTTGAGTCTAAATGACATAACCACATAACAATAAGTGCCCCAAGGTGTAGTGAAGGAGGTCTTTTCTTGATCTTCTTCAGCCAAGCGAATCTGATTATAACCTGAAAAGCCATCCATAAAAGAGAGGGTCTCGAACCCTGCCGTATTATCAATTAAAACGTCTATGTGAGGGAGGGGGAAATCATCTTTAGGACACGCGAGGTTAAGGTCCTAGAAATCTATGCAAATTCTGACTCTTCCGTCCTTCTTCATTACTGGGACAATGTTAGCCACCCAATTGGGGTAGAGGATGACTTTGATGAATCTAGCCTTATGGAGCTTATCGACCTCTTCTTTCATCTTTAATGACATATAAGGGTGGAAACGTCTTAACCGCTGCTTAATCGAGACGGACCCTGGCTTTAACTGTTAGACGGTGTTCAACAAGCACAGGGTCCAGACCTGGCATATCTTCATAACTCCATGCAAACGTGTCTTTGTATTCTTGGAGAACCTGAATAAGTGCCTCTTCTTCAGATGGAGGCAAATTCTTGCTTATGAGGACAATCCTAAGGTTTTCCTCAGTACCCAAGTTAACTTCTTTGGTGGGTTCTTCTACTGAGACTGAGGGCTCGTCGAATCTCCTCATACCACTGGCAAAAGCGTCAGCCTCATCCTCATATTCATCATACTCTTCGTCCCCCTCTTCGATAGGGTCCTCATCGTTCATGATTTCATAAACACCAAATCTTTCATCTAAAGAACAAACTTCCTCACATTCTATTTCCGGAAGGGGAAGTGGATCTTCTACAAATTGAGGAATTGCCAAACAAGCATGACACCTCTTGGCTATATCTATCAAGAACCTATGGGGAATCTGCTTACCCTTGGCTTTCTTAGTTGCTACTACCCCAAGACTCTGATTAGAGGAAGAAGATGAAGAACTAAACGTACTACCCTGGCCTAAAGAGGAGAAGGAGAAGAGGCTACAGAAGGGCATACAAAAGGGGAGGAAGACCCCTAATCGGGAGAAGAGAGAAAGTCTGCTAATGGACCCTCAAGGAGCGGCCCTTGGGTCGGGGCAGACTCCTGAACAAGATAGGAGGTCTCCTCAAAAGTGATGGTAGATTGTGGAGTTTGAAAATTGGCATTTTTTTTCGTCACCACAAATGGTGAAGCATTGAGATGAGGGGGAAGAAGGTGGAGGAGGTTCAGCGAGGGACAGATGAGGTAAATGCTGAATGAGGGAATGCCCAAGGAGGGATGAGATGGAAAGCTGGGAAAACTGATCAAGGAGCTGAGGACAAACCAGGGAGGATTGGAAATAATCGGGAGAAATAGAGATCAAGACCGCGGGTGGTCTAGGAATGTAAGAAGTAAGCAATCTGTCAAACAAACGGATAACAAGTGATGGATGTAAGGCATTAACAAGAAATAGGCCGACCCATAGCCTATCCACAGTAAAACCCTTCTCGAAGGGCACATCCGGCTCTCCAGTATCAGTATAATTATTCAACATCTGCATCTTATCAGTAATGGTCTTTGGTTTTTCAAGCAAGTCATGGATCAGTGGTGGCCATTCCGGATCTGTTGGCGAAAATAATCTGCTCAAAGCAATAGAAATACAATTCATGTCGAACCACCGATACCACTCACATTCTGGATCATCCATTCTTTTGAATGGTCTCAAAGATTCTAGGGCCTTGTATGTAACCAGTGGCGCCAAATGGCAAGCAAATTGACGTGCATGCATATCTTGACAATCTAGCACTGAGGTGACCATAGTAGCTTGTTCTCCGTTCTGCTCAACTGGCCCTTTTACAAAATGAGTATATAGAGACCACGTGAGGGGCCTCCTGTCCGTCTTCAGTGTGGATGACAGTGTAGCCCAGAGTTCATCTTTACTGGCAGCTGCCTTTTCTATACACGGTCCTTCATATCCCAGGCCGCCCCGGGGAATAAGCTTCTTGTCTTTTATAGGCTTTAGCCTACCCTAAAGCATTGCTCCCAATCCTTTACCGGGTCTGTAACCCATTTTCAATATTTTCCAACCGGAGGTGTTCAACACTTGTTTCTTTTTCTTCCCCTTTTGAGGTAGAGATGGTACCAGCACCGATGTGATCATTATAGCCTGAGGCTTCAAGATATCCTGCCGCGGTTCGGCAAGATCCAGCAGAGAGAGTAGGGGCTTGTTAGTCGGCCAAATAGACGGCAAAGATGTGGCCGAATGGATGTCTTCTGACAGTAGTATGGGAACACTGGTCACCTTGACAATCCGCCCCTTATGTGGAAACTTCAAACATTGATGATTTGTTGAGGGTACGGCGTCAAGTGCTTGAATATACGGACGTCCCAGAATTCCATTAAATGTGGGGTCCATATCCAGAATATGAAAATCAGTGCTGACCGTGACCGGTCCCAGTCCTACCTTTAAAGTAATTACCCCTATGGGCAGCTTCTTGGTGTTATCATATGCAGTAACTGTAATGGGTGAGGGTCGAACTTCCTTTTCCAAAATACCACACATCTTCAAGATACTTGGCGGCAGCACATTGATGGAGGCACCAGTATCAACTAAACATTGACTGGCGGCCACTTTATTGATATTAACGGTAATGCACAATGCATATTTTCGAGCCGGTATAGGTGCCAGCTCGTGCTCATGGAACATAATGGCCAGTTGGTTGTAGGCTGGAGTCAATACTGCTGAAATCTGCTCCACTGGGAGGTCTTCATTGACCATTACTTTCTGTAAATACTGCATTAGTGCCTCCTGATGAGTCTTGTATCTTTTGATTAATTCTAGAATCGAAATCCTTGCCGAGGTTTTGTCAAGGTGCTTTAACAAATCATACTAGGTGCCCGACACGGAGTCCTATCCTTGTTCCTGTTCTTGTGCTGCTGGCAGTTCTGGATCCTGACGCTGCTGAGGAAACACACGGTGAAAAATCAGTCCATTACGGAGCACCATAGTTTGAGAATTTTGCGCCTCCGTCGGGTTGGTAGGTGTAGGTGGAGGGTTATCAGAAGAGGAAGGGATGTCGGGGTTCACGGGTATGGAAGGTTGAACGGAACCAACCGGAGGAGAGACCCATATGAGGGGCCTAGCCAGTTGTGGGTTGTCCTGAGGCAGTGATGGTGTAGGTGAAGGGCTGACGGGAGGTGTTGGCAACGGTGGAGGCTTGGCAGTGGCAGGTATAAGCCGAATGAGCAAAGGCCTTGCAGGTTGGGGGTTTGTAGGTGTGGGAGCGGGTGAAGGTGTGAGATGGATGAGAGGACGGGAAGGCAAAGGGTTATTGGATGTGGTAAAAGAAGATGGTGGTAGTGTAGGCGAAGGCCGAATGAGGAGGGGCCGAGTTGGAGGGTTAGGAAGAGGCGCAGGGGCTTGACGGAGAAGAGGTCGGGAGGGTTGAGGTGAGGAAGATGAGGTTCTTAGCAAATGAGGAGGTTGGCCAGAGGTTTGGTTGACGGGGCAGACGGAGGCGCCTTCTTCATGTCACCCTTGTCCCCTCTCTAACTCTTGGAAGGAGGTAACAGGGTTAACTTGGTGATTTTGCTGAGGGTGCTCCGACAGTGGATTGTGGACAATCCCTATGTCCGGTTGTTGTGGAGCTTGCTGCTGCTATGGTGGTACTTGCTGAACTTGCTACGGCTGAGGCTGCTGACCTTGCTGCTACTGCAGAGGTCTCCATGCTTTCAAAGTGGCGATAAAACGCCTCATTTCATCCCAATCAATACCGCCCTGATCATTTAGATCATATATATAATCCTTAAAATGAAAACAATGATCAACATTGTGCCCGGGTTGACGATGATAAACACAATACTGAGAAGTATCCACATTTTGGAGCCAAGCTGGCCTTTCTTTTGGCAAGGTGAGCACGTTAGCGGCCATAAGGGCATTTAAAATATCGGGAAGACTCTCGGGTAATGGAGAATATTGGGCTCTCTTGGGGCCTGTGGGTCTTCTTGGCTGCTGGGGGTCATAATTTGTTGGTGGAGGCACTTGGTGGTATTGCTGAGGAGCTGGAGGATTTTGTGGCATGGATTGATTCAATGGAGGAGGAGGCCGAAAAGGTTAAGGAGGATTATTCATGGGATGGTGGACTTGGTTCTGGAAGGAGGGTTGTTGGGGTGGTGGCCTTTGGTTGGGTGGATGGCAAAAAGGTGTGGGGTTACCAACCGCGCCCACCTGCTCATTAGTTACCATACCCTCGGTAGTTGCACCATTGCTGTTCATGTTGATAGTAGTCTTCCTCATCATTCTCGACTTTGGCTCAAACATGCCCATGATGGGCGAATCCTTCATTTGTGTTTGAATATACCGAGCCCGCTCATAGAGCTCCTTCATGGTATTAAGCTTGTTCATGGCCAATATGTGCCGAAATTGGGGAGTGGCATTTGACACTATCATCTTTACCTGCTCAAATTCCGAGAGTGTATCTTTTAGCTTCTCGGCCATCGACCTCCAACGGTCAGCAAACTGAACGAAGTCCTCATCGGACTTCATCTTTTCGGCCATAAGGTCAGTAACATACAAAGAATGACCCACGCGGTCCCTGTACTTTTGCAGAAATTTCCTCTGAACAATATCAAAGTCTCCGGCTTCAACAGGCTCCAGGGAGTAAAACCATTCAAGGGCCAAGCCGTCAAGGGACCTTCTAAAGAGATAGGCCAAAGAGGTCTTATTGTCTTGCTAGAAGGATGCCTCCTACATGAAATCTTTCAAGTGGATGAACGGGATGCCCGTTCCATTGTAACGCCTGAAGTTAGGCATCTCTGACGGAGACAAGTGAAAAACCAGAAGAGTAGGGAGACTAACCTCCGGAGCATTTTTAGGGGTCGTGACCTTCTTGAGTTGCTCCTCCATACTAGCAAATCTTTTGGAGAAGAAGAGTGTTGGTGTCAGACTCGACTGGGGCCGGATTAGTAGGGAAAGGGTTTGGCATAGGCCTCCTCGAAAATTGAGGAGGTGGGGGATGTTGTGGCCTAACCACAGAATGACTTGCCAGTTGGGCCAGCGCAAGAACAATGGGAGTTTGTGGACGAGATGGAACGTTTTGAGAGACCACCTGGTCATTAGAGGTATTGATTCGAAGGCCACTCGCGGCCGGAGGGGGGTTTGAAGAAGAAGGGATATATTTCCCTTTAAGAGCGGCCTGGACCGCTTGACAGTGAGTATCATCCAGCTGGGACAAAGCGTTGATGAGGTCATTTAAATTAAAAGATGGGGAAGCCTCCCCGGATGTGTGTTGAGTGATGGGTTGAGATTGAGAGGAAGGCTCAACCCCTTGAGTGGTGGTGTCCACCACATAAACTTGAGGATAATGAGAATGAGAGGGAGTATAGTTTCCCTCATATTGAATGGGGCCTTGAGGGGGGACCTCATAGGATGGGTCAAATTGACCCTCCTCACAACCATCATATGAGTACTCATAGTTGGCCATGTTGACAATTCTACCTGACCGAAGCATCATGATTGTTATAAAGAATTATTTGAATCAAACAAATATGGATAACACACAAGCACTCAAGTAGGTTGTCAACCAAGTTATGATGATTGCGTAAGATTTTAAGGTTCTTTGGAGATTTAGACAAGATGGATTTTGATGAAACAATTCTCTCTCTTCAATGTGGATCCTAGTTGCAATTTGGGTGTAAACTTCGGGTCAACTAGGTTCTTTCTCTCTCTTTGCAAACGTATGGGTTAGCTAAACTCCGGGGTGCTTCATATGGTACAACCAGCCCGGTGTCCGTGACGGAATCCATGGGTGCGGAGACTTATGGAAGCCTTGGTTAAGGAATTTTCAATCCAAAGAGACGGAATGCTCAATGGAGGGTCCTTCCCTTCCCAAGAAAGTGTAAGAAATCCTAAGGGTGTAGAGCGAGGAGGTCTCTCAACCAAATGTCCTAATGCAAGCTAATGCAAGTAGGATCACAGCAATCATGAATATAAGCAATAAACTAGCAACACAAGCCAAATCAGCAGCAAATAAACCAATTCTTTGAGAGCAGAATAAAATAGTGACCACACAGTGGTCATTGTATCAGTGAATTGCAACTGTATAATAGCCGCTGACTATATAACTGGCGCCTCTTTGCAGAGGCGCTGAATCTGCTGAACAGTGATATTGAAACTAAACTGCGCCTATGAGTGAGGCGCTAAATCAGGGGATGGTGCCTCTATGGAGGGGCGCTGATAGCAATAATCAGGAAATTACTGTAAAAGAGGTGAACAGTGATTGAGCAGAAACGCCGCCTTAGAGTAAGGTGTTGAATATGTGAATGACGCCTCTGTGGAGGGGAGCTGATCACAGTAAAGAGCAAATATTATGAAAATAAAAGGATGAGCGCCTCTGTGAGAGGTTGCTAATTCATGAAACAGCGGCTACCTGAGCGGTCGCTGATTTTTCTAGAGAGACAGAAGCGCATGTAGAGATGATAGAAATAAATTTTTCTTCTTTAAAAATGCTATGGATAGTCCAAAAATTGGCTAAACATGTGGGAGGTGTGCACGTGGTGCACAAAAGGAGTGCGCTACGTGGAGCACAAAGGAGGGGCATACGTGGGTGCCAAAAGGAGGGGCACGCGAGGGTGCCAAAGGGAGGGGCACACGTGGGTGCCGAAGGAGGGGTAATCAAAATAAAAACACAAAGAGTCCCACCGCGATCGCCAATTTGTGAACGTGTCACATAGACATTTAAAAAGAAAGAAAAATTAACATTAAAATAAAGATGAGGATGATGATAATAAAGATGATAAAGACAAAAGGTGGGGGAAGGAGCAAGTGATGCTACTCTAGGAGTGTGATCGCCAGAGGGGTTACCTCAAAAGGGAAGAATGATCGCGGAGAATACCTTGCAAGCGGGTGTAGATGTGAGTTCAACTTCCGCCTTCTACCGGTCGGCCGATGAAAGGGGTTTTTATCTTGATTACCTTTGAAAGAAAACAAGCAAAGACAAGAAGATTGGATTAGCCAAAAGTGAGTGTAGTATTAATGCTCTATGGAAATCATTCTACGCAACAAAGACATGAACACACCTTGTGTATTTGTTTTTAAAACCCCTTAAGAAGGAGCAAAAGGTGGGAGAAATATGAATGCAACTAATGCAAATATGATGATCTAATCTTCTAGCATATTATGCTAAATACTCTAGCGAGATAGCCTGAGATGAGGGATGTATATACTAAGAGAACAAAGAACAAAAAATAAGCTAAGATGAAAAGGGGTTGAAGGAAATAATATGGAAGATGGCCCTTTCTGCACTGTTGCGATAGAAATCAAGAGAGAGAGAGAGAGCCGAGAGCCCAGCCGCAGGAGGAAGGAGATTAGCCACAAGAGGAAGAACCTGCAAAGCGTTAGTGAACAAAGCAAACTCTCAAGGAAGCTCTCCCTGCAGACTCTCCAAAATCAGAAGCTCTCTGTGAACTCTCTAAAAAAAAGATCTCCGCGGCATACAAAAGAAAGGAGTATTTATAGGGTTTAAAACCTTCTTCTAATGGGATTAAAACAAAGAAAATAATCCCGGGACATGGATATCCTTCCACAAACAGATAATGGAGATAAGATCGACGAAGACATCATGGAAAGAAGGTTGCAGACGTAGAGGACACGGAATGGAAATGGCGACCTGGAGGCTGTCGTCAAATAAAAGGGCGACCGAGCAACGGCCGTCAATTCCTAGATAAATTATAGAAATAATGAACTTTCCATATTTTAAAATAAGAAAAAGCGCCTACTTAGAAAGGTGTCCATTAATGAGCGCCCACTAAATAGGGCGTCAATTCTCAATAATGTAATTTCTATTGGAAATCAGAAAATCAGGAAATGGCGCCCGTGTAAGTGATAAGTGTATATTTTTATATGTTAATTAATGATATATCACACTTTTATGAGCTTTAATATGCATTACTATGCACTTATCACACTTAATCACGATTTTAGATCAAAATATGAAGTTTCATGAAAATAATAAAAATTTGATAAATAAATTCCTTATTTTACAGGTACTCGGAAGAGGAAGATGGCAATACAGAAAATCTACATCAAATTTGAGCCAAAGTCTATATAGCATATATATTTATATATATAGCATATATATACTAATGTATATAGCATATATATATTTATATATATAGCATATATATATATTTATATATATAGCATATATATATTTATATATATAGCATATATATATACACACACATATACATAGTATATATATATATATATATATATATATATATATATATGTATATATATATCTACAATATGCATGAAGCTTCAAACAAAGGAAGCTCACGTGAAGGCCTTGGACGTTGGTTTATTTCACAGGGAGAGCACATGCATGCAACAGGCCAAAGCTTCTTCTCCAACGCACAAATGCTTCACACATGGTGGGGCCATGAAGGCTTCAAACCACATGCAAAGATGGCTGGGCATTTTCACAGCAAAGTAACGCGGCCAAGGCATGTACGTCGGCTGGCAGGAGGCTCCTCAACAACTTTAACGTGGGCTCTACGCTTCAGCGGGCCATCTTCACACCTTGGCACAAAAGGCTTCACAAGCTTCTCTCACAAATAGCAAGGGCGTTCAACATGGCGATCAAAACAACCTTCACGTCGGTAGCAAAAGGGCCAAGGGCCAGCAATCTTCACACAGGGTCAACACGCTGGCAGACTTCAATAAAAGCGGCCAAGGTCACTTCTTCAAATGGCAGCATGCGGGTGGTCAACAAAAGAAGGCAGGCGGCCAACGTGGTCTTCACACGCGAGCGGCCATCGTCGGCTGGCGAGGTCAACAAGGGCATGAGGTCTTCAAACGCGGCTAAGCCGCAGGCTTCACAACAGGGTGTTCACATGGGATGGGGTTAACTTTTGGGCCCTATATAAAGGAGGGCATGGGGGCTCACGGGGGTACCTCTCTCTCCCCCACTCCAGAAGATGCACATATGTAGATTTCTCTCCTTCTCCCCTTCTTTCACGTAGATAGCCCATCTCTTCTTCCCCTTTCCTTACGTAGCATTAGTTCCCTTCATGTATGTTTCCTTAGTGTTAGGATTTGGCTTTCCCATTTTATTTCCCTTTAGTATTGTACCAACTTTGTTGTAATTTGTTTTACTTTTGTTAAAATACAATTGTGTGTTTATTTTATTTAAGTTTAATTTTAATGTTTCTTCATTTTGTTTAATTCTTTATTTTATAGCACAATTTCCCCTTCCTTCTTTTCTATCTATCTTCCCCCCTCTATTTTCATCTAAATCTCCCTAAGGCGGAGTTGCTCTTTCGGTCCTCTCACGGCGGCGTTTAACTCCAAAGCGGGGCGGCGATCAAAGGCTCGGCACGGCGTGGACGGCGTCAATCTTCCAATCCTCGGCTCATTTCTTTCCCTTATTCTTTTAATTTTCATAGTTATACTTTTTTTATTTCCATAGAAATAAAATTTATTTTTGGTAAAATTATATTCTTTTCTCTCTCTTTCTAAATTCTCTTCTTTAACCCTCTCATATTCTTTAGATAGTCTATTTTCATTTGCATACAATTTATTTTCCATTAGTTTTAACTCACTCAAAAATTCGCTTTCCAAAAAACAAGGTTTTTCCAACATACTTAAAATGAAATCTTTCTTCCTCGTGAGATCGACCCGTGCTTACCACTCTACTTAGATTTTATATCTTTTTAAGTGAGTGAGTTCGGTAAATTTTTAAATTGTGGCACGGCTTTTAACGATGAGTTTTATGCGCATCAATTTTTGGCGTCGTTGTAGGGGAGGAAATAATTTTTAATGGTTAGATATTCTTGTGTTTGATTTGTATATTTGTATATTAATTTTTTTATTTTTATTTTATAGAAAAAAAATTAAAAAATTAAAGAAAGAGAAAAATCGGACATGAAATTCTCAGAAAATGAAGCGTCGCTAAAAGCATGGAACTGTAGCAGTGAAGCGTCGCTAAAGGGCTGAAACGTAGGAACATGTTCTATTTTTCTGATTTTTGAAAAATCTTCAAAAAAAAATCTAAAAAATTCCTAAAAAATCTATAAAAATCAGAAAAAATCAAAACACACAAACACATCATTTTAGGCTTCATTTTGTAATAAATTTACATATATTTGTCATTTTATTATTTATAATTTCTTGCATTTATCTCTTATTGAAAAAAATCAAAAAAAACAAAAATCAAAACAAAAAAATTTTTTCTAGCTAGATAGGTTCATTAACTTAAAAAAACACTTACACCAAAATAAAAGACTTCATTCCAGAGTAGAAATCACAACATCTATGTTCTAGGTCATGCATCATTTAGCATAAGATTTTTTTTCTTGTTATTTTATTTCTATCAGTGCATTTTGAAGATTGCGAGGGGTAAGGTATGTTCTACTTATCATATTCTGGCATTCATATTGCATAAGAATCACTTGTTTGAAATTGTGATGTGCATTTTATTTTAAAATATTTTAAGGGTAACACCCCTAAACAACATAAGGTGGGGATTTCATCACCCTTCCTTAGCCCACAAAACACATTTCCCTTACATCTTTACATAATCTAAACCACAAATAAAAGCCAATAGATATTGGCCCTAGGATCACACTGTGATTTTAATATGCTTTGAGTTTACCCTCTTGTGAAAACCGGTGCCTAAGGTAAGACGGTCGGACGGCAAACGCCTTAAGCGGGCTAGTGGTTTGACATACTTAGGTCCCTACGAAAGTAGGGGAAACCTCCCACTACCCCACCCCTTACCTGGCCGGTGGAAATATTGAGGGTGAATTTAAGTTATATTTTAGTCATTCTGTGAAACTCAATTTGTAGGTCTAGGTCACATCTAGGTCATTAGGTAATTGTGTGTCAACTTGTTTGTGCATGAAATAAAATAAAATAAAATAAAATAAAATAAAATAAAAAAGATTTTCCTGTAAAAATAAAACAAAAAATCAAAATAAAAAATTTTAAAAAATATATCACTCTTTTTTTGGCCTTTTGCATTGCCACATCTACTTTTGTTCAGGCCCATTAATAGATTCGATCATATCCAACCATGCGGGCTATCTGAATTCAAATCCTCTATTTGCCCATTATCATCAAACTCCTTCACTCTTCCAGAATGGGGTTCGCAATTCATCTTTCACCTAAGAGCCATATCAATTGTCAACGGATTTTTCCACTAATTTTTCTCACACACATCCATATCCTACGTGGGAAAACTAACAATCATCTTCTTGGACACATTATCAAGACCCCATGCAAAATCCTTCAAACTTACACTTTTCAAATTGGGCTTCTTACTCAAATGCTCCTTACAACCAAGCCCAACATGAAGGACAACCCATCTACTCCTCACCACCTCAGTACCAGACTGACTTCTATTCTGATTGTTACTCACCACAGTCTGAGTGCCACTCAACCTATCCAGCTCCTCCAAAGTCTGATTTCGAGGAAAGGTTTAATCAAATGACTCAACTCATCTTGGCCAATCAGCAATCCCTTCAAGCTTAGAGTCAAATTATTCAAGCCCAGCTTGACCAATGTGCTAGCCTTCCCATGGAAAACCTTGAAAATCTATTTCCTGATTACGATTATAATATCCGCTTGAATGATCCATCCAACAATCCTCAATTCAACAACTCTCAAATAATTTTCGATGATGATGATAATATGGAGCAGCCATATCAGGAAAATTGGGGGGAAACTAATGAATCTCAATTTGTAATGGTCAGGGAGAAAAATGAGGAGTCTAAGTTGGGGGGAGAACAAGCGAAAAATAAAAATCAAATTTGGGCCCCAAACTCTAATGACTATTATGATCCAGCCCAACATACAAATTATTCCCCTCCTTACTATTCATCTCTTCCACCCTCAGATAATAACCATGATGATCAATTCACTCAGTTAATTCTCCAAAGTCAATCCCTCCAACAACAAATCAATAGGCTGACCGAGGAAGTTAAAAACATCGAGGGAGATCGATTCTTTGATTACTCTGCACCTAATCCTTCTCATCAAGTCCTTCGCACTGACTGTGATCAATCCTTGATTTCTCAATATCATAACACTAAAATCAATTTTGATTCCGAAGATGAAGGAATTATGAAGAAATCATGTCAACATATTTTAAATGAGAACTCTAAGGAATTTGAGGGGATTGCGGAATTTGCTAGAGAAGAAATAGATGAAGGTGATGACTTAGTGAATGATCACCTTAGGCTTGATTATCCTTGTGTGGAGAATGCTAGAGAGGTGGATGATCTCCAGTTAGGGGGAGAGGAAGAGTATAATGAACCTCAAATCTTTAATCACATGTCTCTCCCCGAATTTGATGAAATTCTCTTTGAAGATGAGAAGGAAGAAAATGTGAAGATGGAATAAGAGTTGAACGTTTATTTAACAATGAAGTTGGGGTTCATGAGGAATTGAATAACTTGAGTGTGCCGCATGATAATTTCAATCTGGAGGAAAGGGTATAGCTTTTGCCCATTCGTGACCAAAGTGATTCTTTTGAAATTCTTCCGGTCGATTGGTCCAATTTTGCTCTAGCTGAATTGACAGATCCCATTGAATCTCACGACCATTGTGTTAAGGAGCATATTTCTTTTACTCTTGAGATTGATAACCTCCTTGATACTGATCGATTTATGGGAATCTGTCACCCTCCAATCTCTTCTCACCTCAGTAACATTCATGAAATTCCCAAAATTGAGGTGGAAAATAATTTTTTCGAAGAAGATAACAAGGTCTGCATCATTCCATTCACACCTTTCACAGACCTTCAGGAGGAATATTTCATAATTGATGACATGATTTTAACCAATGTTCCTCCTCTATTCTCTGATCGGGGTGATCCTTTTGAGATGCCTCGACCCCGATATATGCTTTGCCCTTATACTCACCAGTTACAGTTATTTTTCTCGGGGCATGAAAAAGAAAATTTTGACAAGGATAAAATTCTTTGGTGGCTCATTTTAAAATCAACTCGTTGGTTATAGAGCTTACATGCGTCTGGCTGAAGACGTTAAACTTAGCGCTTCTTGGGAGGCAACCCACAGGTCTTATGATTTTCGTGTGCTAATAAATGGCTTCTTGGGAGGTAACCCAAGTGTTTCTTATGTTTTTATTTTTTTTATTTTACAGGTGTGAATAAAGGATAAGTTAGGGGGAGAGAAGATTGCTTGCTCTGTTGTCTAGATTTTCAAAGTCAAGTACCGCCTTTCATTCCAGCAAGGATGCCCGTCGACGTTCACTTCCGTCAAGTTGTCCCGTTTCTTCACATATTTCATGTCTACATTGTTCTACTATTCCGTATTGTTCATGTCATTGAGGACAATGTCATTTAAGTTGGAGGGACAGAAATCATGCCATTGCACATGTTGCATTCATAGACAACCTCATTTTTTTCCAAAAAAAATAGATAATAACACACATTTTGAGTTTCATAATTCATGTTTCCATTGAAAGTAATTCTGGAATAGAAAAGACTGGGAGAAGGATGATGAAAAACTTATTTAATCTAGCCATAGAAAACTGATCTAAAGAATCTCTTTAAAGTTCATGTGCACTATTAGAATTAAATCACGTTGTACGCTAATGAAACAAGTAGGACAAGCCTTTTGCTATTTTGAGTATGTTATCTGATATGGAGCACTTCTTGAAGAAGATATCTTTTATAAGCTTTCTGTCAAGTTATCTATCAAAATTAGTGAAAAAGTATAATTGAAAAAAAATTGAGAAAAAGAAAACACCATGAAAAATATCCCGAATCTGAGTAACCGGGCCTACTTCACCTAAGACGTGTTGAGGTTCGCATCAAAAGGAAAAGGGAACCTTGATCTGTGAAACCGGGTCTACTTCTCCTAAGGCAAGAGTCGAGGTTCGTGTTAAACAATGAAGGGTAGTGCAGCATCATGTGTGTAGAAAAAATAAAAAGATCCTTAAGGGACGAAGCAATAAGGTAGATAAAAAGTTAGTATTCTTAATGCTCTGATTAAGAAGTGCAGGGTTGAAAGACACTTGTTCGGAATAGCAAATGGGGGACGTAATTATCTTCACTGTGGACTTAGCATTTCACATGCACAAGTGCTACTAAATTTTGATTAGAATTCTTGATCATGTACCTTAATTTCCTATGTGAGGCTAGTATTTGTTAATGATTCCGAATTCCTAATCTTCAGTTGATTCTATGAAGGAAGAACTTGATATGAAAGTATGGATTTTATAAACTTTTGTTGGTCCTTAATTTTTAATTGTTTGCATTGCTAAGGGACTAGCAATGAGTAAGTTGGGGGTGTGATAAGTGTATATTTTTACATGTTAATTAATGATATATCATACTTTTATGAGCTTTAATATGTATTACTATGCACTTATCATACTTAATCACGATTTTAGATCAAAAAATGAAGTTTCATGAAATTAATAAAAATTTGATAAATAAATTTCTTATTTTACGGGTACTCGGAAGAGGAAGATGGCAATACAGAAAATCTACATCAAATTTGAGCCAAAGTCTATATAGCATATATATATTAATGTATATAGCATATATATATATCACATATATATATAGCATATATATATATATATATATCTACAGCATGCAGGAAGCTTCAAACAAAGGAAGCTCACGTGAAGGCCTTGGACGTTGGTTTCATTCACAGGGAGAGCACATGCATGCAACATGCCAAACCTTCTTCACCAACACACAAATGCTTCACACATGGTGGGGCCATGAAGGCTTCAAACCACATGCAAAGATGGATGGACATCTTCACAGTAAAGCAACGCGGCCAAGGCATGTACGTCAGCTGGCAGGAGGCTCCTCAACAACTTTAACACGGGCTCCACGCCTAAGCGGGTCATCTTCACACCTTGGCACAAAAGGCTTCACAAGCTTCTCTCACAAATAGCAAGGGCGTTCAACATGGCGATCAAAACAAGCTTCACGCCGACAACAAAAGGGCCAAGGGCCAGCGATCTTCACACATGGTCAACACGCTGGCAGACTTCAATAAAAGCGGCCAAGGCCGCTTCTTCAAATGGCAGCATGCGGGTGGTCAACAAAAGAAGTCAGGCAGCCATCGTCTGCTGGCGAGGTCAGCAAGGGCATGAGGTCTTCAAACGCTGCTAAGCCACAGGCTTCACAAGAGGGTGTTCACATGGGATGGGGTTAGCTTTTGGGCCCTATATAAAGAAGGGCATGGGGGCTCACGGGGGCTCCTCTCTCTCCCCCACTCTAGAAGATGCACATATGTAGATTTCTCTCCTTCTCCCCTTCTTTCACGTAGATAGCTCCTATCTTCTTTCCCTTTCCTTACGTAGCATTAGTTCCCTTCACGTATGTTTCCTTAGTGTTAGGATTTGGCTTTCCCATTTTATTTCTCTTTATTATTGTACCAACTTTGTTGTAATTTGTTTTACTTTTATTATAATGCAATTGTGTGTTTGTTTCATTTAAGTTTAATTTTAGTGTTTCTTCATTTTGTTTAATTCTTTATTTTATAGCACAATTTCCCCTTCCTTCTTTTCTATCTATCTTCCCCCCTCTATTTTCATCTAAATCTCCCTAAGACGGAGTTGCTCTTTCGGTCCTCTCACGGCGGCGTTTAACTCCAAAGCGGGGCGACGATCAAAGGCTCAGCAAGGCGTGGACGGCGTCAATCTTCCAATCCTCGGCTCATTTCTTTCCTTTATTCTTTTAATTTTCAGAGTTGTACTTTTTTATTTCCATAGCAATAAAATTTATTTTTGGCAAAATTGTATTCTTTTCTCTCTCTTTCTAAATTCTCTTCTTTAACCCTCTCATATTCTTTAGATAGTTTATTTTCATTTCATACAATTTATTTTCCATTAGTTTTAACTCACTCAAAAATTCGCTTTCCAAAATACAAGAGTTTTCCAACTTACTTAAAATGAAATCTTTCTTCCTCGTGGGATCGACCCGTGCTTACCACTCTACTTAGATTTTATATCTTTTTAAGTGAATGAGTTCGGTAAATTTTTAAATTGTGGCACGACTTTTAACGATGAGTTTTGTACGCATCAGTAAGTGGTCGTTCATTCAAGTCAGTCGACCAAAAGGACCCTATCGTCCTATGGTGAAGATAAATGGTGACACTCCACAGGGTCGTTCATTAAATGACGTCCAGAAGGCAGTCGCGAATTACAAAAAAATCTAAAAAAATTAGAAAATGCCTTATATTGAGCCAGTAATGAAGTCCACTTTGGGGCATTACATTGTGACATGAAATTTACTCAACATAGTATCAATTTTGGCGTGTCTACAGTTATATCATCAAGGTTATATATATAATGAGACATAATAATTGACATCATCAAAACCTAGTTGACATCATCAAAACCACAGGGACAGAACAATTTGTGTGACTGACAGTCATGTCTCATATTGAACAGAGTTAACATTAATACCTCATGACATAGCTCAACTCATTTCTTTGATGAGTGAGATGTATTTCTCAGTGTGCAAGCCATTGCTCTGCCTAATTTTTTAATCATTTTTTAACAGAGTTAACTATGACACTTCATGACACAGTCCTTTGGACATGGTTTCTCAGTGACCAAAGTCATTACTCTGACAGCTTTTGACCCTTAGACATTTTAGAAAAATTAGATGTTTAAAGTCAATACTTACTACATGTATCTCAACCAAAGAATGTCATGATTTCAATGTTTTCAGAATTCAGAAGATTTCACATGATATACAATGAAGCAGTTGGTTAAGGTTTATTAAAAGATGATTCAGATATTTTCAAGATATTCATATCCTAACGCAATGAATATATTAAGCTTAAACCAATTTGACTCTTTTAGACATTCATAATTCTGTATAATAGAAGATTCCTTATTGACAAAGTTTCCAGATTTATAATCAAAGTACACAGATTGAAATCTTCTCAATTCTCAGGTCAAAGAGTTTTGAGAGCAACCAATTATCAATAGAAGCAACAACACAAACATGCATGTAGCCAAGGTGGCTAAGAATGCACTAGGCAACTGTAGATTCCAATGAAATAGTAATGAGAATTCAAGAATATTTTAGAGTGCAGCAGGATGAATGTCAAGTTTGACAAAGATTTTCAAAGAAATGTGAGACAATGGATATACATCAAGTATGAGAGCAACTTGAAAGCTTTAAGGTGAGACCATGATAGGTGTGTTCAAGGTTCAGTAGATGAGAAGTGATTTCAGTCTGACCAGCTTAGGAATATAGTGATAGAAATATCAATCATATATATCAACAAGGAATATGAACCACAGGGAATAGCTAAAGACAGACTGAAGATAGAAGCATCGGTTGACAAAAAAATTAACTTGGTTGACCAAAGTAAACAGTGAAAGAATTTGAGACATATAAACAGATATTCAGCCAACCAATCCAATACATGACAAATGCTCCTCCTGACTGAATACACTCAATAAAACTTTTTGGTCTTTTCAATATGAATGATATGCAATCAATTCTTAAATCAGTATATGCATGATAACATATGCACATGAGTCAACTATGAAATGCAAGGACTCCCCCTATGTACGTGCATTTATGACTGAGCTTTGAATGCAGCATATGTAATAAAAACTATGCAGAGAGTTTTAATGAATTATGCTCATAAACATGTAGACTGCTCTATGTGCAAAGATGACCTATGGTACCAGGTAGAGGACTTGGTCTAAGGACCACCTCATACATAGTGAGAACTTTCAGACAGATCACATCTGCCTTTCAATAACTCACCATTTGATATACCATCATAGTCATGCAAGACAATGCAGTGCAAATGCAATTCTATGTGCATCACAATTTTTTATGACAGTCTATCAAGCACATATGTATGTAAGTGAAAATTATATGCAACAGATCTTCAATGAAAATGAAAGATATGCATTATGATTCAAGCAAGTATCAACTAAGTGCAATTCAGATTTTTCAGACTATGATATGCAAATCATTCTCAATCTAATGTATGCACAGATAACTCAGTGTATGCATTGGGAGACTTATGAAAAACAATGCAAATATCAGATGCAAATATAAACATGTATGCATGAGCTTCTGACTAGCAAATCAAGCATGATATGCAACTAACTAAAGGAGATTATGGAAAACTCAAATAACCAAACTTGTAAACGTGCAGAAATGGGGTTTCACCATACTCAGGTGCCTTGGCTTATTACCCATTTTATTTCTCAGCCCCAAAGCACTCTTGCAAAGCACAGATCTCATTTTGCATTTCTAAGTACCCAAGATTTCTTGGGTCCTGAACTGTCAGTGGCACCTCTGGAGGGTGCTCTCCACATTTTCTGAGCTTTCAAATCATCAAACAACATTAAAGAGCAAGTGTTCATAGAATGCCCAACTTGACCTGTCACGTCCCGAGCGCGGAAGGAACCCGGAGATACGTGACGAGTTTATATCAATCATGTCAATTAGAGCGTAAGTGTATTCGACATACATAGACAGAGCGCGCATAAGTAATGATAACCAAGTCCTTTATTAATCATAACTTTAAAGTACTCCATTATAATTCTTTATGAAAGAACTATGACTCAATGAAAAGAAAAGTACAATGGATGACTCAAGAAAATAGAAAAGACAGGACTAGATAACGCTTGACAGTTGGAATGGCTCTAAACTCTTCCTCTTGTCTATCCCCATCTGAATGAGTCTCGTCATCGGAATTACCTAAAAAATAGGGGGGGAAATTAGGTGAGCGAATGCTCAGTAGGAATTATATCTCAAGTGCTAGCTTGCTTTAAGTAAATTACATGCATGAATGCAAGTAAAGCTATGCATGTTCGCGTGAAACGACATTAGAGTGAGAGAGTATAGCAAGAGATAATTGAACAACTAGTAAGATTTTCAAGATTTCATGTCGAGATGAACTAGCATGTACATTTATCAAGTCGTGTCAAGAATTGGCTATCATGTTTCAAGCAAGCAAGTAAATACCCTTCCGGACCATGCATGTCATGTCACGTCAAGTCAAGTACAAGTACAAGAGTTGTGGAATGCCATTTATCTAGAACGACAAGTACTTCGGTGCAATGCCACGTCGTGATCAATAATAGCTCCCATGGGCACAAGTACTTTCGGGTGCTCCTCCCAGGACCAGATCGGGCCCTACATGCGCAAGTATTGAGTCATATATTTTCGACATCCACTTTAGTTATAGCCAATATAGAATTCCAAGGGAATGCTCTTGTAGGAATTTTAAGGTAGATCTTGTGGAATAGAATCACAAGGATAGAACTTGATACGTAAGGACGTACTACGATTAAACAGTACAATCACAATACTCGTTGAAAACTGGGTGGAATCGGCTCCCTAATGGGTGCCAAGATATCTAGAATAAGCGATCATATTCACATGATTGCTCGTCCTTTGTACATGATAAGGTAGGAAGAACTAGTGTCCACATGTAGGGCACTTAATCCTTAAGTGATAGCAATGGTATGGTTTCCTCATTCCATTAACTTAAGAAACATTCTCACGGTATCCAAATAGCATACCATGAGGGCCGGTATACCATGTTTCTTTAGAGTGACATGGCAATCAAAAAGTGTCATGGGTTTTAGTGGTACAACCTACTTGACGGCCTTGAGGGAATTCAAGGCTTCACATAAACTTACGGAGGTCTCTATGATAAAATCACTAGTCCGAAGGAAGGAATATCCCACGGAGGGTTCATCTATCACCGAGAAATAGTGGGATAATCGATAAAACATCGTGAAACATGGGACTATACTCACGGACTGGAATATAGTGCCAATAGATAGACCCTCGGTGTGGGTCACAGAAAAACTCTCAGAAAAACTAGAACTCAGGAAAATGGCGCCTCCACCATTGCCACTATTTCTTTAAATCTAGTTTGGTTTTTAAAGCATACAGATTCTAGATTTCATTTCAAATACATAATCATTTATATTCAAGACTACTTCACATATAACTACGTTACTGATATGGAGAGTATAAGTTCAGGGTAAATAGCGCCCTGGACCCAGCCATGTTTCAGTATATAGCCCCCAGGTCAGGGGCGCTATATAGAATGGTGACAGGGTCTCAGCCGTGCTTTCATTCAAGTGAAATATAACATGAATAGTGTCACTTTTGAAATAAAAAGAATTTTCCAGAAACAAGTATATGGACAGGAAGAGAAAATTAGCAGGATTCTAGCAGTATACTCATGCATTAGATTAGACATCAGGATTCACAGTTATTAAATTTTAAAGATGGTGTACTAATTTAATTATTGAAAGAATACCGACTGTGTGTGCAGTCATTTTATAAAAATAGCGCCCTATAGAGGGGCGCCCTTTTACCAAAACTTTGAAACATGAAGCAGATACAACTGAAAGCCAATCTATCGTACGTATATGCATGCTCATGATCTAAAGTTATTAGGTTGGGCTTGGTACTTGAGAACACCTACCTTGTTTTGAGGTTTGGATGACAGAACGTGAAGAGATTAAAGAGTCAGTAGTAGTAATATCCACAGATACGGTACTCTGTTTGCAACCAGGTTTGGGGAAGAACAGAAGATGACTATTGTAGCTTCACAGCAACTGGCGACGGCAGCTTCCTTGATTAAGGAAGACAAAGAAGCAGTAGTTGACGGAGAGAGGCTTTAGATGTTCACGGCTCTGCAGCAGGAAGGAAGCAAGTAACTTCCTTCACGTAGCAGTCACCAGTGAAGGAGAAACAGATCCTTCCTTGGTAGTACCACTCTTCTCTGCGTAATAATAGAGAAGAATCACTAGCAGAGAGGAAGAAGCAGTCATCGAAAGAAGAACACCGGAAGTAGATGAAGCAGTAGCCGGTGCTCGATCGAAGAGGCAGGGTATTTATAGATAAGCAATCCTACTGGAGGATTAGAGTTTGATTGGGTTTAAAACTTCCCACGTAAGACTCCTATTGGAATTAAAGCTTCCCCACGTATTAATCCCTTCAGATCAATGCCTTCTCGGATAGTCATCCGGCTTCCCAGTTTGAACTGAACTCTGCAGTCGAGGCTTCTATTTTTCATACCCAAGGATATAGCGCCCATGATAGGGGCGCCCTTCTTGTAAATGGCACCCCCATGAGGGGTCTTCATTTCATTAATTGGCGCCCTAGGGCAGGGCACCCTTTACCTTGGCTCATTTAGTTTATGGGTAAGGCCCATTAGGTATATAAGTGGTTTATGTGTATATATATACATATAGTTGGGCCTTGGTTTAATCCATTTTAGGAGTTCTATTCCTTCAATTAACCAAGGTTACTACACCCACCCCCACTTAAAAAGAATTTGGTCCCCAAATTCAATTGTATATGGATGTGGAGGGTGCATAATACATACCAGTTGTAAATAAGTCCGGAAATCTCTTCTTCATGGATTCTTCGGTCTCCCATGTGACTTCTTGTTCTGAGCATCTACTCCATTGAACTTTAACCATGGGAATTATCTTGTTCCTTAGTGCACGTACCTCACGATTAAGGATCTTCATGGGCATTTGTTCATATGTGAGATCCCTTTGTATCACCAGATCTCCATGATCTATGATATGTGATGGATCGTGCACATACTTCTTTAACATGGATATGTGAAACACATTATGAACGTCGGATAATTGAGGAGGCAAGGCGATGGGGTAGGTAACCTCGCCAACTCTTTCTAATACCTCAAAAGGTCCGATATTCCTTGGTGTAAGCTTGTCTTTAACACCAAATCTTCTAATTCCTCGCTCTGGAGAAATCTTAAGAAATACATGATCTCTGACTTGGAATTCGAGATCTCTCCTTCTTATGTCGGCATAAGCCTTTTGTCTAGATTGAGCTATTTGTAGTCTTTCTCTAATCAGCTTGATTTTCTCGGAAGTATCTCTAACCATGTCTGGGCCTAGTAGCTGTTTCTCGCCAACTTCATCCCAGTACAAGGGTGATCAGCAACTACTTCCGTACAAAGCTTCGAAAGGTGCCATCTGTAAACTTGCCTGGTAACTGTTGTTGTATGTAAACTCGACCAAAGGCAAGTGATCATGCCAGCTTCCACAAAAATCAATGATACAAGCTCTGAGCATGTCTTCTACTACTTGATTTATTCTCTCGGTCTGACCATTCGTCTGAGGATGAAAAGCTGTACTAAATTTAAGTCTTGTCCCCAATGAATGTTATAGACCCTTCCAAAAATGAGAAGTAAAACGCGGGTCTCTGTCAGACACAATCGAAACAGGAACTCCATGTAATCTGACTATCTCTTTGATGTACAGTGCAGCAAGAACGTCAACTGACTGTCACGCCCCAAACTGATAGCAGCGGGAAGCGATGCTCGAAACGTGGCAGCGAAACAGTCATGATAATTAGAGCAGAAAATAAATAAACACAATAAATAATATTCAAACACATGGAGACCATTGATCAGAGAAAATTATGGTTTTATTGATATTTGGAAATTGAATTACAAATTTGACTCAATTTTTTACAATAATAGACTCAATGAAAGAAATAAAGAAGAGAAAATAGCAAGACCCACTATACTAACTAGACTCAAGAAAATAAAAAGACTCTGGTCTCTAAATTCTAGGTTCACTCGATCACGCTGGCCCGAGCCCAGTTACAAACGTTCCATCTACCGAGTTACTTGAAAAGGATGGAAATAAGGGGGGTGAGCGAGAAGCTCAGTAGGAATTACTCTCTATCATTAGGCAGATTTAAGTAATTAACCATTTTATGAATGCATGAATAATGCGAGAAACTCAAATAAGTAAACTAAATAACCAACAAGATCAAAAGATAATCGATAGATAAATGGAAATGGATATTGCAAGTCGAAACATCAAGCACTATTAACAAGAGCTTCCCAATAAATGGCCATTCAAGTCAAGTCGAGTCGAGTCATGTCACGCACGCATGTACTTCACACATTCAAGTATGAATAGCAAGTTTCACGAGAATGTGGAATGTCGTAGACTCACACGCTAGCTAGTACTCGGTGACAATGCCACACCTAGTCATTCACCTCCCAGTGGATCAAGTAGTTTTCGGGGGCTCCTCCCAGGACCAGACTGGGCCCTTAAATATGATTGCCTTGGCATTGATTTGTTTGGATCATAGATCCCACGAAATCTAGACATCCACGAATAATGATGGCCAAGAGTTCCAAGATCAAGCTCATGTAATCAAGGAAAAATGTATAAGAACATTGATTTTCTTGAGATTCCAGCAATAAGCTCATTAATCGAGAGGAATAGTCATTTAAAGAAATGACTCTTGAATGGATAAATGTTGACAATAGACCTAACAATAGGTCAAAATTAAAGGTACAATAGTTTAGTGATGCTAGAGTAGCTTACATATATCAAAACCGTGAAAACAAAAATTTCCGGAAAGTTGGAAGGTGAAACGGTCAACAAAGGACCGCTAAGATAGGAACACGGTCTAATCAGAACCGTAAAAAGGCTAACTGGGTCAAAGATCCAACTCAGAGCGAACGAGTAGAAAACGGTCCAAGGTGGGCCATGATCAGGACTAGACGGTCCCGGTTGGGCCACTTGAGGAGGTAAACGGTCTAATATCAACCGTGTACTTACAGAGTCAAGGGACTAAAGTCGACGCACAGCCAGTTAAACACGGTCACATGAGGGCCGTTCAAGCAGTCTGGCGATCATGACTGGATCACTTACTGACAGAAACGGTCTCATAAAGGCCGCCATCAACAGGATAGTCCCGATTCCGGGGTTTAACAAAAATACGCTATTCGATTGAGTCAAAAAGGTTCAGGCTTGTGGGTAAACCCTGCCCGGCGTCCTAGTGGAATCTCAGGCTCGCGGGGGCTTACGGAGGCCTCGGAACATGAACACCTAGTCCGGCGGAAGGAATTTCCAACGGAGCGATAGTTCGATGCCCAAGAATTTAATGGCTCACAATCAACAAAAAATGATGTATTCAGTCCAGTCGCCACCACCGGAGTGGCATGACCTTAAAATAGAATTAATAAGATAGCAAGGTGATAATGGAATAATGAGAACTAACATTAATTACTCTACTCATTTTCAATCATAAGATATCAAGAATGATGATCATGGAGGAATAATCATGAAGAAGGTTAACTTAGATCATAAATTTTCATTTTTCCTAGTTAACAGTGTAATATTTAATATAAAGTCCTACCAGCAAGTTATGTAACATGGATTAACAATGCATAACACGCCGTAATCAAATGAACTAAATTACAGAACAATAGAGGTTAGCGGTCTGGCAGATGGCCGCCACTTGAACAAAGGCGGTCTCACCAGGGCCGCGTTCCGAGAATAAACGGTAAAAACCATAATCGCATGTTCATAATGAAACAAGTAATACGTAAGATATGGTTGATAAAAATTAGGCAAAATAGATTCAAATGAAAGCTAAGAACGAGCTCTATACGATCATGTTAGTTAGTTAGATTGGGCCTGAGAGAAACCTACCAAAATTGAAGAAGAAAGGGGATGACGCGAAAAATCCTAATCTGCGAACACGTCGTCGATCCTCGCCCTAATTCACCCTCGATCGGCCACCTTAGGTCGTGCCACCAGTTGGAGAGGCAAAATCTATGATAATTAGGAGAAAAATCTAAGGATTCCAAATATATATATATATATATATATATATATATATATATATATATATATATATATATATATATATATATATATATATATATATATATAGGAGTTAATAGTAGCACCTTAGAAAAAGAGGATTTTTTTTTGAACTAAATAAATGATAATTATGAGAATTTTATAAGGATCATGAAAATATGCATATTAGAATTTTTACTCACTCAGATCATAAGATATGAATTTTCCAAGACGTTAACGTAATTTATTGAAATTAAAATTAACTACTGTTGCAGTCGACGTTAACTAAAATAGAAAAGAAATTAACATACTTGTAAACGAGTGCTATTTTCTAATGTTAAATAATAAATAAATAAATAAACAAAAGCCATCGTGCTGTAAAAGGATAAAAGCAGTAGAAGAAAGATGCAGGAGAGACGTGGGTATAAAAGCTATTAATGCGTTTAGGAGGGTGTAAGGAATATTTTTAAAAAGAATGGACGAGGTTATTCCCTAATTTTATGAACAGTGCATAACAACTTCAAACTTCAAATTTTAGATGTACACATGTCGGAATCATACAATCTATATATCAAAATGAAGAGCACGAAAAATTCTACCTAACATGATGATCAAAAAAAAATTGCTTGAGAGTAGGGCTATGTTAAGTTAGGAGGACCGGAAAAAGGAGGTACCAACCCCACTACCTTGGTCACTATCCCAATAACACACCCATAAAATTTCATGGCCAAAGGTCAGTCCGGCGCCCACAACAAGTCATTAAAGCTAAGAACTCTAACTAACTGTCTACAGTGTTCGCTGTGATTCGCCGTGGAACATTAATAAATCATCTATTTAATTAATTCAATTGTTGGATGGTTAATATTACCCTACAAAGGTATGAAAAATTAGAAAAAAATATGGAGACTTCAAAAGTATGCATATCTAAGATTTTTGACATAGATTTACGTGATTATAACATTGCTAACCCATGTGTTTATGTTCACGTGTAACCAAAACAACTTAAAATCATGCATGCAATGCTTAATATTGAGGTAGAACTAGCGACATCATGCAAGGTTTAATTGTTAACAATATTTGGCTTAGGAGAGAGATCACCTACCTTTTGTTTGGTGAAGAATAGCTCTAAGAGGAGGAAGAGGAAGTAGAAACGGGCAGAGTAATATGAAAATGCTTCTTCTTCAATGGCAAGAACTGCAGCAGTAGAGCAACAACTGCGGCAGGTGGCAGCAGGACATAGAGACGATGATGAAGACATAGAGCATCAGCATGTAGAGAGGAAGAAGCCTCACGGTCCTCCCACAGAAAGCCATGCACCGTAGCGGCAGCAAGAATGAGCACGGCAGCAGTAACAACAGCTGCAGCGACCTTCACGTAATCAGGGAAGAAGAAAGAGCAAGGAGGAAGCCTTGTGCTTCACCCCACTGTGCACCATGGCAGCACGCAATAGAGGAGGAAGGGAAGTCAAGGGCGATGCCCTCACACACGGCACGTCAACGCACCCTCATCACGAACCCTCGAATGGAAGCAGCATCAACAGGCGTTTGCCGATCACGGGGGCCCTATTTTATAGAGGAAGGTCTCCTAGTCGTGCAGGGAACCTAACGGGGATTAAACCTTTCCATTGTAGAATCCTATTAGATTTAAACCTCCCTTGATCGATCTTGTCATTACCCAATTTGCAGCCGCCTGCCATCGTTTGAGTTGAAAAAAAAACCTAAGGTTTCATCCCCACGCAAGCCACGTTCGAATGCCACCATGGGTTGGGTATGTTCGAATAGGTTGTGGGCATTTCTTCACATTAATGGGTTTTAGCTAATAAGCAGGTTTAGCATTTAAATCTTTTTTTTCCATTGGCCTATCGTTGTCTAGTTGGGTCTTAGTATGTGGTTTAGGCCCTTTACTCTTTATTGGGCTTATTCATATTTAGGATTTATTAATAGTGGATTGCGAAACCCATTAATTATATTCATTAGAACTATAAATGATTTTTATCTAAATTAATTGGTAGAACGATATATATATAGACCTTATTTCCTTTATTTATTTATCTTCTTTATTAATTTCTATTGTTGTCTCGGGTATCAGAGTTGGGTTCGTATATATATATATATATCTTCTTTATTAATTTCTATTGTTGTTTCGGGTATCAGAGTTGGGTTCGTATATATATATATATTATACTTGAATTGTATTTTTAATTTAAGCCTCAACTAGATAAAAGGATATATTAAATTTATAATTCTTAAATATTTATTTTAACTATACTTATCAAAAAAATTATTAACCACTATTATTTCATGACTAATATTTATAGTTATTTTCATTTATTTCCTATTTATCACATTTTATTCCCATACATATTTCAAAATTTAATTTTATACTTTATTATTTAACCGGGGTGTTACATCCTCCCCCACTTCAAGGAATTTGATCCCCAAATTCGTCATTCGCCATTAACTATTCAAATAGTTAAACTAAGATGATCTTATCTATTTAAAATAACATGTTAATCATACAACTAGTGGAATGCAAAAGAATTTAACTATAATTAAGGATGAGGGAGAACGGTACCTTATATAATTCCTCATTTGATAGAAATCGGTTCCAATTCTCCTTGTATTTTTACTTGTGGAAGTAGCTTGGGGCAATTAGTCCTTATATGATCTTTATTTTCGCAACGAAGACACGCTCTGCTCCTTCGCCAGCACTCCTTGATTAGATGACCAATTTTGTGACAGTAAAAATATTTCATTTGCGAAATGTTATTCTTTTTCTTGTTATTACTCCGGACTTCTTTACGACATGCTAGCCACCTTTTAACGGAACCGGACCTCAACTTACTCGCAGACCCTCTCGCTTTCATGTCAAAAGGAGCTTAATTGCCTGTAAAATAATTATAAGGTTAAAAATTTTATTATCCTTACGCGTCGTGCTACGCAATCTTATACATATTTTATTACTTAACCCGAGGCACTACCCAACCTCACGAGGTGACATGAATGGATAATACAGAATACATGACCTATTACTTAGGGTAACCTATACTTGTAGACAAGAACCTAGGACTTAAATAACTGAGGCTCTGGTACCACTTCTGTCATGCCCCGAACCGATAGCAGCGGGAAGCGATGCTCGGAACGTGGCAACGAAACAATAATGATAATTAGAGCAAAAAATAAATAATAAATAATAAATAATATTCAAACACATGGAGACCGTTGATCTGAGAAAATTATGGTTTTATTGATATTTGGAAATTGAATTACAAATTTGACTCAATTTTTTACAATAATAGACTCAATGAAAGAAATAAAGAAGAGAAAATAGCAAGACCCACTATACTAACTAGACTCAAAAAAATAAAAAGACTCTGGTCTCTAAATTCCAAATTCACTCAATCACGCTGGCCCGAGCCCAGTTACAAACGTTTCATCTACTGAGTTACCTGAAAAGGATGAAAATAAGGGAGGTGAGCGAGAAGCTCAGTAGGAATTACTCTCTATCATCAGGCAGATTTAAGTAATTAACCATTTTATGAATGCATGAATAATGCGAGAAACTCAAATAAGCAAACTAAATAACCAACAAGATCAGAAGATAATCGATAGATAAATGGAAATGGATATTGCAAGTCGGAACATCAAGCACTATTAACAAGAGCTTCCCAATAAATGGCCATTCAAGTCAAGTCGAGTCGAGTCATGTCACGCAAGCAGATACTTCACGCTTTCAAGTATGAATAGCAAATTTCACGAGAATGTGGAATGTCGTAGACTCACACGCTAGCTAGTACTCGGTGACAATGCCACACCTAATCATTCACCTCCTCGGGGATCAAGTACTTTTCGGGTGCTCCTCCCAAGACAAGACTGGACCCTTAAATATAATTGCCTTGGCATTGATTTGTCTGGATCATAGATCCCACGAAATCTAGACATCCATGAATAATGATGGCCAAGAGTTCCAAGATCAAGCTCATGTAATCAAGGAAAAATATGTAAGAATATTAATTTTCTTGAGATTCCAGCAATAAGCTCATTAATCGAGAGGAATAGTCATTTAAAGAAATGACTCTTGAATGGATAAATGTTGACAATAGACCTAACAATAGGTCAAAATTCAACGTACAATAGTCTAGTTAGGCTAGAGTAGCTTACATATATCAAAACCGTGAAAACAAAAATTTTTGAAAAGTTGGAAGGTGAAACGGTCAACAAAGGACCGCTAAGATAGGAACACGGTCTAATCAGGACCGTAAAAAGGCTAACTGGGTCAAATATCCAACTCAGAGCAAACGAGTAGAAAACGGTCCAAGGTGGGCCGTGATCAGACGGTCCTGGTTGGGCCACTTGAAGAGGTAAACAGTCTAATATCAACCGTGTACTTACAGAGTCAGGGGATTAAAGTCGACGCACAGTCGGTTAAACACGGTCACATGAGGGCCGTTCAAGCAATCTGGAGATCATGACTGGACCGCTTACTGATAGAAACGGTCTCAGAAAGGCCGCCATCAACAGGACAGTCCCGATTCCGGGGTTTAGCATAAATACGCTATTCGATTGAGTCAAAAAGGTTCAGGCTTGTGGGTAAAACCTGCCCGGCGTCCTAGTGGGAATCTCAGGCTCGCGGGGGCTTACGGAGGCCTCGGAACATGAACACCTAGTCCGGCGGAAGGAATATCTGACGGAGAGGTAGTTCGATGCCCAAGAATTTAATGGCTCACAATCAACGGAAAATGATGTATTCGGTCCAGTCGCCACCACTGGAGTGACATGACCTTAAAACAGAATTAATAAGATAGCAAGGTGATAATGGAATAATGATAACCAACATTAACTACTCTACTCATTTTCAATCATAAGATATCAAGAATGATGATCATGGAGGAATAATCATGAAGAAGGATAACTTAGATCATAAAATTTCATTTTTCCTAGTTAACAGTGCAATATTTAACATAAAAGTCCTACCAGCAAGTTATGTAACATGGATTAACAATGCATAACACGCCGTAATCAAATGACCTAAATTACAGAACAACAGAGGTTAGCGGTCTGGCAGCTGGCCGCCACTTGAACAAAGGCGATCTGACCAGGGCCGCGTTCCGAGAATAAACGGTAAAAACCTTAATCGCATGTTCATAATGAAACAAGTAATACGCAAGATATGGTTGATAAAAATTAGGCAAAATGGATTCAAATGAAAGCTAAGAATGAGCTCTATACGATCATGTTAGTTAGTTAGGTTGGGCCTGAGAGAAACCTATCAAAATTGAAGAAGAAAGGGGATGACGCGAAAAACCCTAATCCGCGAACACGTCGTCGATCCTCGCCCTAATTTGCCCTCGATCGGCCACCTTAGGTCGCGCCACCAGTTGGAGAGGCAAAATCTATGATAATTAGGAGAAAAATCTAAGGATTCCAGAAATATATATATGTATATTTAGGAGTTAATAGTAGCACCTTAGAAAAAGAGGATTTTTTTTTTGAACTAAATAAATGATAATTATGAGGATTTTATAAGGATCATGAAAATATGCATATTAGAATTTTTACTCACTCAGATCATAAGATATGAATTTTCCAAGACGTTAACGTAATTTAGTGAAATTAAAATTAACTACTGTTGCAGTCGGCGTTAACTAAAATAGAAAAGAAATTAACATACTTGTAAACGAGCGCAATTTTCTAATGTTAAATAAAAAATAAATAAATAAACAAAAGCCATCGTGCTGTAAAAGGATAAAAGAAGTAGAAGAAAGATGCAGGAGAGACGTGGGTATAAAAGCTATTAATGCATTTAGGAGGGTGTAAGGAATATTTTTAAAAAGAATGGACGAGGTTATTCCCTAATTTATGAACAGTGCATAACAACTTCAAACTTCAAATTTTAGATGTATACATGTCGGAATCATACAATCTATATATCAAAATGAAGAGCACTAAAAATTCTACTTAACATGATGATCAAAATAAATTGCTTGAGAGTAGGGCTATGTTGAGTTAGGAGGATCGGAAAAAGGAGGTATCAACCCCACTACCTTGGTCACTATCCCAATAACACACCCATAAAATTTCATGGCCAAAGGTCACTTCGGCGCCCACAACAAGTCATTAAAGCTAAGAACTCTAACTAACTGTCTACAGTGTTCACCGCGATTCGCCGTGGAACATTAATAAATCATCTATTTAATTAATTCAATTGTTGGATGGTTAATATTACCCTACAAAGGTATCGAAAATTAAAAAAATATATGGAGACTTCAAAAGTATGTATATCTAAGATTTTTGACATAGATTTACGTGATTATAACATTGCTAACCAATGTGTTTATGATCACGTGTAACCAAAACAACTTAAAATCATGCATGCAATGCTTAATATGGAGGTAGAATTAGCGACATCATGAAAGGTTTAATTGTTAACAATATTTGGCTTAGGAGAGAGATCACCTACCTTTTTTTGGTGAAGAATAGCTCTAAGAGGAGGAAGAGGAAGTAGAAACGGGCAGAGTAATATGAAGATGCTTCTTCTTCAATGGCAAGAACTGCAGCAGTAGAGCAACAACTACGGCAGGTGGCAGCTGGACACAGAGACGATGATGAAGACGTAGAGCATCAGCATGTAGAGAGGAAGAAGCCTCATGGTCCTCCCACAGAAAGCCACGCACCGCAGCGGTAGCAAGAACGAGCACGGCAGCAGCAACAAAAGCTGCAGCGACCTTCACATAATCAGGGAAGAAGAAAGAGCAAGGAGGAAGCCTTGTGCTTCACCCCACTGTGCACCACGGTAGCACGCAGCAGAGGAGGAAGGGAAGTCAAGGGCGATGCCCTCACACACGGCACGTCAACGCACCCTTATCACGAACCCTCGAACGAAAGCAGCATCAACAGGCGTTTGCCGATCACGGGGGCCCTATTTTATAGAGGAAGGTCTCCTAGTCGTGCAGGGAACCTAACGGGGATTAAACCCTTCCATTGTAGAATCCTAATAGATTTAAACCTCCCTTGATCGATCCTGTCATTACCCAATTTGCAGCCGCCTGCCATCGTTTGAGTTGAAAAAAAAACCTAAGGTTTCATCCCCACGCAAGCCACGTTCGAATGCCACCATGGGTTGGGTATGTTCGAATAGGTTGTGGGCATTTCTTCACATTAATGGGTTTTAGCTAATAAGCAAGTTTAGCATTTAAATCTTTTTTTTCCATTGGCCTATCGTTATCTGGTTGGGTCCTAGTATGTGGTTTAGGCCATTTACTCTTTATTGGGCTTATTCATATTTAGGATTTATTAATAGTGGATTGCGAAACCCATTAATTATATTCATTAGAACTATAAATGGTTTTTATCTAAATTAATTGGTAGAACGATATATATATAGACCTTATTTCCTTTATTTATTTATCTTCTTTATTAATTTTCATTGTTGTCTCGAGTATCAGAGTTGGGTTCGTATATATATATTATACTTGAATTGTATTTTTAATTTAAGCCTCAACTAGATAAAAGGATATATTAATTTTCTAATTCTCAAATATTTATTTTAACTATATTTATCAAAAAAATTAACCACTATTATTTCATGACTAATATTTATAGTTATTTTCATTTATTTCCTATTTATCACATTTTATTCCCATACATATTTCAAATTTTAATTTTATACTTTATTATTTAACCGGGGTGTTACACTGACCATCGGCTCTTGGTTGGCAAGAAATGTGCCGACTTGGTCAATCGGTCTTTGATGACCCATATTCCATCATGTCCTCCTTTAGATTTTGACAGACCCATTATGAAGTCCATATCGATATCCTCCCACTTCCACTTGGGAATATCAAGAGGATGTAGCTTACCGACAAGCTTTTGGTGTTCCGCCTTAACTTGTTGGCAAGTGAGACAACGAGACACGAAGTCTGCTACCTCCCTTTTCATGTTGGGCCACCAAAATGTTCGCTTCAAGTCTTGATACATCTTGGTAGATCCAGGATGAATCGTGTACCTTGATCTGTAAGCTTCTTCTAATATCTTCTTCTTTAGTTCTAGACAATCTGGTACACAAGTTCTCTCCCTGAACAACAATCTTCCATCTGATGCTATCTTGAAATCAGATTGCACTTCTATTTTACCCTTGATTTCCACTAATACGGGGTCATTGTCTTGAAGTCCTTGTATTTCAGAGAGTAGCTCTGGTTGTATCCTCACATGTGATAGTGTAACACACATGTTCTCCTTGTCCATACTTATGTTGAGTTTAGAGAATTGTTTTAACAATTTCCACTCTTGAATCATACAATTGGCTAATAGGGCTCTTGGTTTTCGACTGAGGGCATGAGCTACTGGATTACCCTTTCCTGGATGATATTGGATTGTGAAGTCAAAGTCCTTGAGATATTCCAGCCAACGTCTCTGTCTCATATTCGATTCCTTTTGAGAGAAGAGATACTTGAGACTCTTATGATCGGAGTATAAAATGAATTGTACTCCGTATAGGTAATGTCTCCAGATCTTTAGTGCAAACACTGCTGCAGCCAATTCTAGGTCATGGACTGGGTAGTTCTCTTCATACTTCTTCAGTTATCTGGAAGAGTAAGCTATGACTCTTCCTTGTTGCATTAACACACATTCGAGGCCATTGCCAGACGTGTCGGTATATACCTCGAATTTCTCTCCTTCAATTGGTAAAGCCAAGACTGGGGCAGTAGTCAAGTGATCCTTTAGAGCTTGAAAGTTTCTTTCACAATCTTCGGTCCATTCATAACGGATCTCCTTGCGAGTTAGCCTAGTAAGTGGCACATCGATCTTAGAAAAACCCTTAATGAATCGCCTGTAATAGCCTACAAGACCCCAAGAAACTTCGGATCTCGCTAGCATTGGTCGGTCTTTCCCAATTCTTTACCGCTTCAACTTTTGATGGATCTACTGATAACCCATCCTTGGAGATTACATATCCTAAGAAGGATACTTCTTCTAGCCAGAACTCACATTTACTAAGCTTTGCATATAACTGATTTGTCCTCAATATCTGTAATGCAATCCTCAAATGCTCTTCATGTTCTTCCTTAGTCTTTGAATAAATCAATATATCATCGATGAAGACCACCACAAACTGATCTAGATGAGGCCTAAATATGCTATTCATCAACTGCATAAAGGTTGCAGGGGCGTTTGTTAGTCCAAAAGGCATAACAACAAATTCATAGTGCCCATACCTACTCCTAAACGCGGTCTTATGAATGTCTTCATCTTTGATTCTCAGTTGGTGATATCCTGACCTGAGATCAATCTTCGAGAAATAATTAGATCCAGATATCTGATCAAACAATTCATCGATTCTCAGCAGTGGATACTTATTTTTGATAGTGAGATAATTCAACTGTCGATAGTCGATGCATAGCCTCATGGATCCATCCTTCTTCTTTACAAATAATACAGGCGCTCTCCACAGGGAAGTACTTGGTCTAATAAATCCTTTCTTCAAAAGCTCCATCAATTGTTCCTATAACTCCTTGAGCTCGACAGGGGACATCCTATAAGGTGCCTTAGAGATTGGACCAGCACCAGGGACCAGGTCGATGGTGAAGGCCACTTCTCTTTTTGGGGGTAAACCAGGCAAATCTTCTGGAAATACATCGGCAAACTCACGAACTACTGGGATGTCTTCTATCTTGGTCTCCTTAGTCTCCTTTATGGTGACAAAAGCAAGGAAAGATATACACCCTTTCCTTATAAGCTTGTTAGCTCGGAGAGCTGAAATAAGAGGTGACTTGTTCCGACTCTTAGGGCTAGTGTAGACAAGTTCCGGAAACTCCTTAAAAGTTACCTTGCCTTCATGGCAATCAACGACGGCCTTATGTGTAGATAGCCAATCGGCTCCTAATATAACATCATATCCCTTCAAGTCTAGACATATTAAGTCTGCTGGCAGATTTTTCCCTTTTACCATAATTGTACAATTGGAATAGTGGTGTGAGATCTCGGATTCATTTCCGAGTGGGATTGCGATTACTAGATCTATCCACTCCGATTCCATAGGTAATGGATCAGCAAACTTCTTTGAAACAAAAGAGTGTGATGCACCGGTATCAAACAAGACATGAGCATACTTGGAACAAATCTTGAGTGTACCTTCCACTAGTCCGCCTTCCTCTTGTTCTGCCTCTTGGAGAGCTTGAAGACGTGCATTCTTCTTCACCGGACGCTTCCCTTCACCGGCTTGATCATTAAGTAGTGGACAATCTGGAATCCGATGATCACGGCTCCCACAATGGAGACAAGCTCCAAGTCTTCTCCAACATTCCTCGGCCCTATGTCCGGCCTTGTCGCAATGTTTGCACACCTCTTTGGAAGGTGTGGTAGTGATGGAGAAAGGCTTGTGATTCTTCTTTAGCTTCTTCTCCTGAGAGGATTCTCCTCCATTATTAAGCCTCTGCTTGTTGAAGGTGGGCTTGAAAGTACCGGAGCTAGTAACATGCTCCTTCTTATCCTTCCCACGGATCCTATCTGACAGCTCCGTGACATCTTCTAACAATTGGGCTCGCCGTACTATCTCCGAGTAGACTTGTATGTCCATCGGCACCAGCTGTGTAATATATTGAGGCCTGAGCCCATTGAGAAATCTTCTAGCCTTCATCTTCTCGGTACTTACTAAGTGTTTAGCGTACCGTGACAGCCTAGAGAATTGAGCCTCGTACTCGGCCACCGTTAATGTTCTTTGTTTAAGTGTAGCAAATTCGGCAGCCTTCTTCTCTTGTACTCGATCAGAAAAATACTTGTTATTGAAATACTCCTTGAATTCAGCCCATGTAACATGATCTTGTTCTATCGTAGCTTCTACGGACTCCCACCAGGAACGGGCATCTGTAATGCCCTGGATCTCGTTGGACCTCGTTGGATCTCGTAGGATCTTTAATGGATCTTTCGGATCTGTTTCGGATTGGTTTCGTTGAGTTTCGGTTCGCTTTTGTGGCTTCCGAATTGAGTTTGACGAGCCGTGTGGGTTTTTCTCACGTACTAGTTACGGAACCCTACGGTGAGTTTATTTGTCAATTCTCGAACTCGTGGATGCTACAGCGACGATGTACTCGTCGAGCCGGTCGTTTCGACTATTTTTGTGTATTTTTCTGAATTTGTGTATTTTCGGCGCATTTTTGGAATTTTCGGAAATTAGGAAAATTTCCTAATTTCTTTTCCTTTTTCTTTTCTTTTTCTCTTTCTTCCCTCATTCGGCCGCGACCGTTTCTCTCTCCCGTTCTCTCTCGTTTCTCCCCCTCTTTGGCTCCGGCTGCAGACGGAGGCGTAGGTGGGCGAGGTGGCGAGGACGTGGAGCTGGATTGGTGCGCGATGAGGCGAGGATCGGATCGATTCTGGCGCGATCCCGAACGGTGGATTCAAAGCCGGTGAAATTGGTTCGCGAGTGGTTTTCGGCGTGGTTTAGTCCCTTCGGGGCACGGTTTCTTCGGTGGAGGTAGGGTGACGGATCCTTGCTTCTTCACCTTCGTTTTCCCTGCCATTGCACGGCGTTCGGCTAGGAAACGAGTGTGTTTGGGCTTGTTTTGCCTAAACCGTGATTTTCGTGGTTTTTAGGGTCGGCCGGTAAACGGTGACCGTTTGCGGTTCAGTTAGTTTCTAAATGACCGCAGGGATGTTAGAATCCCATCCACGTTGATTTCGTGCGATTCGGTGTTCATTCGAGGCCGGTAGAAGCCCGGGAACCTCGGTGACCCACTTAGGGTGGATTTGTCTAAATCGCCCGGATCGAGCGTTTTTGGTGTTGCATGTGGGCATTTTGGCCCTTGAATGTTGTTATTCGGTGTTGCGGTGTGTTTCCCCTGCGTTTCGGCGTGAATGGGGCGTGGAACGGGCCGATCCGGCCATTCCTATGTTTTCCCGCCGTAACCGAAGTAGCGGTCATGCCAGCGACCGTTACTTGTCTTTAGCGGCCCTACGACTGACCGTCGTTTGGTCTGCATCGTTTTAGCGCTTTGGCTTCTAGGTGAGTGACGGCCCTAGAGTGGCGCGTCGCTTCCTTGTAACGCGCCTAGGTTAGTGCGTTACTTCGCCTTCGTCGTTTTATGTTGGGGTTGAGTCGGTTAGTCTAACGCGCTTGACCCAGTGCGTTAGATGGAAGTGGCGCGCCTTGCCCAGGCCGTTACTTGCCAGTTGACTGACGTTGACTCGTTGAGGCGGTGCCTCTAGCGGTCGTGCCCCTATGCGTTGTTTGAGTGTGACGTGCCTGCCCCTGGCCGTTACATTCTCTTTTGGTCGAGGTTGGGTTGACTGCACCGTTGGGTGTGACGGTGGGGACCCCGTGCGTCGTTTGTGAGTAACGCGCATGCCTCCGACCGTTGTTTGCTGTGGTGTTGGGTTGAGGGTGGCCATGCCGTCTGTGAGTAACGGATGGGTCCCCCGTGCGTCGTTTGGTTCTGACGGCCCTCCCCTGCCGCGCTGTTTCGTGAGTGACGCGCCTGGCTTAGCGCGTTACTTCGCTTTGGTTTGGGTTTGCTGCACCGTTGAATGTGACGGTGGGTGCCCCGTGCGTCGTTTGCTTGTAACGCCCCTGCTCCCGTGCGTTACTTGGCTTTTGCGTGGTTTGTAGGTTATCAGGGTGGTGTGAGTGACGGCCTGGTGTCCGTCCGTCGTTTGGGAAATAACGGCCCTAACCTAGACCGTCGCTTGCTTGTAGCGGTCTAGAGCTGGTGCGTTACTTTCCTTGTGCCTTGGTTTTCCGCCCGATGATTCTGTGTGTCTTGGCTTGGCCTTGTGGTCTGCCCGTTGTCCCGTGGATGTCTCTTGACGTCCTATGAGGGTTAAGACTACGTTGTAAGGTAGCCAGGAGTCTTCTTGCTTGTGGTAGGGTTCCTTATCCTACCTTTGCATGTGCTTGTTTGGGTTTCGGTCAACCTGGTCTGACCCAGTGGTTGACATGTGACCTTGTTTGCGCGTGTCTTAGCGGTCCTGTCCTGCCTAAGACACTGCTTCTGGATGCTTCGAGGTATTGTTCTACCTCGGTTTGCGTGTCCAGGTGTGCTGAGGGTTCTTGATGTCTCCCTCCGGTCTCCGTGTGTCGTTTTCTGCGGAGCGTGGTTTCTTTGGCTTAGGATTAGACCGATTGGCGGCTTGTTCCGCTGTTGTGACGATCTTACCTTTGAGTCGTTTGGCTCAGGATCGTTACGTAGGAGGTCTAGTGCTTGTCCTGAGTTGTCGGCAGTGGTGATACTGTCACTTGGTGCCTCGAAGTGCGTGTTGAGGGGCGTGGTTGCCCGTTAGTACTTCGGCGCTTGTGTTTTGAGCTTCTGTGTCGTGTGAAGCCTCCACTTGTGTGACCTAAGGCCGAGAGGTGCCGACCCGCTAGCGGATGGCGGAGGGTTTTTCCCAGTGAGCGGTTTTTAGTTAGTTCCGCGGGCTCCTAGTCAACGGTAGCGTCCTGCCGAGGGAGAATACTAGCTAGAGGACCTGGCTTAGACTATAGCCAGTGTGTGCACACGTGGTCAGGGGTTAGGACTTACGTCGACGGGCGTGACCCTGACTAGTTACTTGTTTTGCTGTTACTGTTTGGTTCAGCTGGTGTCTACATCTCTGCTGTTGTTACAGCAGTACTGTAGGTGAGACACTTGAGGTGCGGCGTCAGACGTCAGTGGACGCAGCTGGCTTTTAAGGGGGTGCTTCCGTCACGTGACGCGTAGCTTTCGGCGTTTTCCTGTACGCTGTGACCTTTGCGAGTTGCCCGTTCGTGGCCGTGCTCGGGGTCAGTGTTTTGTTGTCCGCACGGTGTTCCGATCGTGCGCGGGGCTTTGTGCACGACGTTCCCTGTCGTGTTTTGTCTGTTTCCCGGTGTCGGCGTTCGCCTTCGCCTTTGTTTGGGGCTGGTTGACAGACTGGTGTACCCTTCTGTGTGAGTTTAGGGTCATCCATCTGTTGCCTTTGTTTGGAGTAGTTTGGGATACCGAGGTTAGTTCGGTAGCCGCTTGTTTGGTGCGGGTTCTCACCCTCTCCTGCGTGTTCCCTACTCCTACTTCCCGTCTGTTCCTTTACAGCTTTGTAGTGTAGCTTTCCTGCTTTGCTACGTTGCTGTCCTTGCTACGTTTGTTGCTGCTTCCGTTGCCTTCGCTTTGTGCGGTTTTCCAGTGGGGATCCGCGTGACCCCTACTGAGTTTCTGTTGAGACTCACCCCTGCTGCTTTTCAGGTGGGTTTTCGCCGTCTGCCTCTGCTGTTCCTGGCGGAGTGCTCGCTTGCTGTGTAGCTGCCAGCTGTACCTGCGGTCGGGCTTCTTCCGACTTCTGTGTACGTTTCTTCCTGTCGTACTGTACTGTGCTAGACTTGTTGTCTTCCTTGGGCTAGACTCTGGTGTATAATTGAAAACTTGAATGTTTAATAAAAGGGTAATTTTATTTCTGCTACTTTAGCAATCCAATCTAATGAAATTTAATTGCTTACTGTTATATCTGCTGGCTTCAATGTATTTCCCACACAATCCTTTTTCCCTTCGGCGCTTTCCCGCGCTTGGGAGGCCTCGCGGGTCCCATGTGGTATCACGTGTATTCGGTATTTATACCGGGTGCACCGGGTATCCGGAATCCGGGTCGCTACAGGTGGTATCAGAGCAGTGTTCTGAGATGTTCGGAGTTCTTTTCTGAGCTATCAGATCATTGTCGTGTGAGATACATGGAAATCCAGATATACAGTTACCAGAGTCTTTAGGCCCAGTACAGTCTCTTGCTGGCGTAGGTGTTGCGATGGTTTATCGCGGTGCTTTTTGCGTGTGGTCTTGTACGTGCTTGGTTGGCACTGTGCGAGATGGTTTTGCTCTCGTCTAGATGAGACGATGTGCTTCGTTCGGTTTTGAAGTTGGTCTCGATCGTGGTGCACTTTGCAGTGTTTGTCGGTTGGCATGAACCTGCAGTGCCTTGTTCGAGCTATTTTCTGTATTTTGCTCAGGTGGCTTATGACTTTTAGCGTTGGTGTGATGGCCACGCACGTTCTTACGTTGCTTGGGTTGTCCCAGCTTGAGTTTGTGTAGCTCCTGATGCTTCGTTGTTTTGGTTGCTTCGATTGTCGTGTTGCCTCGATTGAGAAGTTGCTCGAGCGAGCCTTGGATTTTCCCTTCCTGGTGAGCTGTTGTTGTTGAGCTTGTTGCTTCTCATCCCTCTTTGGTGAAGCTTTCCGAGGTTTGCCTTGGAATTGCTGTCTTGGTTGTGCCTTTGTCCTGTGTCTGCTTAAGTGTAGACAGCTTTGTTTTGAGCCTGATCTGCTCCTTGTTGTACGGTTGCTTAGCTTTGGACTCCATGATGGTGTTAAGAGCTGTTGTGTACCGTAGTTGTCGTGCTGTGTCTAACGGCCGATGTGTTGTGAAGGCTCATTTATCGTGTCAGGACGTGATGGTGAGCTGAGATTGATGCTTTCCTTGTGCTTTGCGCTGAAGCTGGTGCTCTTCTCTTGTTGCACTTAGGCTCTTTGTGATCGGTTGTTCGCCTGATCAGTGCTCGTGGCGTGTTAATTGCGATCTTTGTTGATTGCGATGACGCTGGTGTGTGCTGAGATGCGATTATCGATGTTGTTCTGTTGCCTGTGCACGTTGTTGAGAGTACAGCTGGAGTGTGTGGGCTGGCTACCCATTTGTCGAGAGGTCTTGTTCCTTTCTCGATGTGGCTTTGTCTTGGCTTCTCGTGCCTTGACTTTGATTGTTGCCGTGCCGTTGTTCGTGGTTTTCTTGTGTTGGCATCGGCATTGTGCGAGTGTTGGGGAATTTGTCGGCATCTTTGCGGATTGAGTACCCTCTACTCTGTATTTTCTTCTTGGGTGTTGTGCTCTTGAGGCGTGTTGCTAGTCCTTGAGTTGCATTCCCCGAGATCATTGTTGTTGTTTTTCGTTGTTGTGGGTCTTTCTCTTGGTGAGCAGTCTGATGCGTGACCTGTCTCTTGTGGTCGTGTGTTCAGCTGTTTTTGTGCCTTGTTGTGACCCTGCTTGCAGTTGTGTTCCGTGGTTCTGCGTGTTAAGTAGAGCCGGAATTCTGCAGGTGTTGCCGTTGTGTTGTTTTGGCGCTGTTTCTTTATGATTTTGTGTCTCTGCCTTGGACCATGGTCTTGTCAGTTGGCTTGCTGTGCTCTCTTTCCCTGGTGGAGTTAGCTTGCGACTTGATCAGATGTGATGTCTGAGTGAGTACTGACTTGATTGTGTTTCGGGTCCAGCAGTGTTGTTGTTGTCGTTGGTGTCCTGTGTGCCAGGTGTTCCCTGTTGCCTTTGGCACTGGAGCCGATGATGTTGCGAGCTGTCAGCTGTGGGGACTGCGTTCCTTGTGTAAGCTGCCGCTTGCCGTGTTGTCGTTGTGTTTCTCAGTTGTCTGTTGTTGTGGCTGTCGTGTCTCTATTTCTGGTGAGACGTAAACGACGTTGCCCTTGCTTTGGAGGTGTCAGATGTATTCACTTTGGTGCCGTACTCGTGCTGTAGACTTGCTGTCTTGGAAGCTGAGTGTGTACCTGTAATTGTGATCTGACGGTGTTCCTCTGAGCTGTGTTTTCCGAGTTTTGTGCTGTTGGGTTATTCTTCCCTGCTTCTCCTTTGTTAGTCCTGAATTTCGGGGGCGAAATTCTTTGAAGGAGGGGAGGATGTAATGCCCTGGATCTCGTTGGACCTCGTTGGATCTCGTAGGATCTTTAATGGATCTTTCGGATCTGTTTCGGATTGGTTTCGTTGAGTTTCGGTTCGCTTTTGTGGCTTCCGAATTGAGTTTGACGAGCCGTGTGGGTTTTTCTCACGTACTAGTTACGGAACCCTACGGTGAGTTTATTTGTCAATTCTCGAACTCGTGATGCTACAGCGACGATGTACTCGTCGAGCCGGTCGTTTCGACTATTTTTGTGTATTTTTCTGAATTTGTGTATTTTCGGCGCATTTTCGGAATTTTCGGAAATTAGGAAAATTTCCTAATTTCTTTTCCTTTTTCTTTTCTTTTTCTCTTTCTTCCCTCATTCGGCCGCGACCGTTTCTCTCTCCCGTTCTCTCTCGTTTCTCCCCCTCTTTGGCTCCGGCTGCAGACGGAGGCGTAGGTGGGCGAGGTGGCGAGGACGTGGAGCTGGATTGGTGCGCGATGAGGCGAGGATCGGATCGATTCTGGCGCGATCCCGAACGGTGGATTCAAAGCCGGTGAAATTGGTTCGCGAGTGGTTTTCGGCGTGGTTTAGTCCCTTCGGGGCACGGTTTCTTCGGTGGAGGTAGGGTGACGGATCCTTGCTTCTTCACCTTCGTTTTCCCTGCCATTGCACGGCGTTCGGCTAGGAAACGAGTGTGTTTGGGCTTGTTTTGCCTAAACCGTGATTTTCGTGGTTTTTAGGGTCGGCCGGTAAACGGTGACCGTTTGCGGTTCAGTTAGTTTCTAAATGACCGCAGGGATGTTAGAATCTCATCCACGTTGATTTCGTGCGATTCGGTGTTCATTCGAGGCCGGTAGAAGCCCGGGAACCTCGGTGACCCACTTAGGGTGGATTTGTCTAAATCGCCCGGATCGAGCGTTTTTGGTGTTGCATGTGGGCATTTTGGCCCTTGAATGTTGTTATTCGGTGTTGCGGTGTGTTTCCCCTGCGTTTCGGCGTGAATGGGGCGTGGAACGGGCCGATCCGGCCATTCCTATGTTTTCCCGCCGTAACCGAAGTAGCGGTCATGCCAGCGACCGTTACTTGTCTTTAGCGGCCCTACGACTGACCGTCGTTTGGTCTGCATCGTTTTAGCGCTTTGGCTTCTAGGTGAGTGACGGCCCTAGAGTGGCGCGTCGCTTCCTTGTAACGCGCCTAGGTTAGTGCGTTACTTCGCCTTCGTCGTTTTATGTTGGGGTTGAGTCGGTTAGTCTAACGCGCTTGACCCAGTGCGTTAGATGGAAGTGGCGCGCCTTGCCCAGGCCGTTACTTGCCAGTTGACTGACGTTGACTCGTTGAGGCGGTGCCTCTAGCGGTCGTGCCCCTATGCGTTGTTTGAGTGTGACGTGCCTGCCCCTGGCCGTTACATTCTCTTTTGGTCGAGGTTGGGTTGACTGCACCGTTGGGTGTGACGGTGGGGACCCCGTGCGTCGTTTGTGAGTAACGCGCATGCCTCCGACCGTTGTTTGCTGTGGTGTTGGGTTGAGGGTGGCCATGCCGTCTGTGAGTAACGGATGGGTCCCCCGTGCGTCGTTTGGTTCTGACGGCCCTCCCCTGCCGCGCTGTTTCGTGAGTGACGCGCCTGGCTTAGCGCGTTACTTCGCTTTGGTTTGGGTTTGCTGCACCGTTGAATGTGACGGTGGGTGCCCCGTGCGTCGTTTGCTTGTAACGCCCCTGCTCCCGTGCGTTACTTGGCTTTTGCGTGGTTTGTAGGTTATCAGGGTGGTGTGAGTGACGGCCTGGTGTCCGTCCGTCGTTTGGGAAATAACGGCCCTAACCTAGACCGTCGCTTGCTTGTAGCGGTCTAGAGCTGGTGCGTTACTTTCCTTGTGCCTTGGTTTTCCGCCCGATGATTCTGTGTGTCTTGGCTTGGCCTTGTGGTCTGCCCGTTGTCCCGTGGATGTCTCTTGACGTCCTATGAGGGTTAAGACTACGTTGTAAGGTAGCCAGGAGTCTTCTTGCTTGTGGTAGGGTTCCTTATCCTACCTTTGCATGTGCTTGTTTGGGTTTCGGTCAACCTGGTCTGACCCAGTGGTTGACATGTGACCTTGTTTGCGCGTGTCTTAGCGGTCCTGTCCTGCCTAAGACACTGCTTCTGGATGCTTCGAGGTATTGTTCTACCTCGGTTTGCGTGTCCAGGTGTGCTGAGGGTTCTTGATGTCTCCCTCCGGTCTCCGTGTGTCGTTTTCTGCGGAGCGTGGTTTCTTTGGCTTAGGATTAGACCGATTGGCGGCTTGTTCCGCTGTTGTGACGATCTTACCTTTGAGTCGTTTGGCTCAGGATCGTTACGTAGGAGGTCTAGTGCTTGTCCTGAGTTGTCGGCAGTGGTGATACTGTCACTTGGTGCCTCGAAGTGCGTGTTGAGGGGCGTGGTTGCCCGTTAGTACTTCGGCGCTTGTGTTTTGAGCTTCTGTGTCGTGTGAAGCCTCCACTTGTGTGACCTAAGGCCGAGAGGTGCCGACCCGCTAGCGGATGGCGGAGGGTTTTTCCCAGTGAGCGGTTTTTAGTTAGTTCCGCGGGCTCCTAGTCAACGGTAGCGTCCTGCCGAGGGAGAATACTAGCTAGAGGACCTGGCTTAGACTATAGCCAGTGTGTGCACACGTGGTCAGGGGTTAGGACTTACGTCGACGGGCGTGACCCTGACTAGTTACTTGTTTTGCTGTTACTGTTTGGTTCAGCTGGTGTCTACATCTCTGCTGTTGTTACAGCAGTACTGTAGGTGAGACACTTGAGGTGCGGCGTCAGACGTCAGTGGACGCAGCTGGCTTTTAAGGGGGTGCTTCCGTCACGTGACGCGTAGCTTTCGGTGTTTTCCTGTACGCTGTGACCTTTGCGAGTTGCCCGTTCGTGGCCGTGCTCGGGGTCAGTGGTTTGTCGTCCGCGCGATGTTCCGATCGTGCGCGGGGCTTTGTGCACGACGTTCCCTGTCGTGTTTTGTCTGTTTCCCGGTGTCGGCGTTCGCCTTCGCCTTTGTTTGGGGCTGGTTGACAGACTGGTGTACCCTTCTGTGTGAGTTTAGGGTCATCCATCTGTTGCCTTTGTTTGGAGTAGTTTGGGATACCGAGGTTAGTTCGGTAGCCGCTTGCTTGGTGCGGGTTCTCACCCTCTCCTGCGTGTTCCCTACTCCTACTTCCCGTCTGTTCCTTTACAGCTTTGTAGTGTAGCTTTCCTGCTTTGCTACGTTGCTGTCCTTGCTACGTTTGTTGCTGCTTCCGTTGCCTTCGCTTTGTGCGGTTTTCCAGTGGGGATCCGCGTGACCCCTACTGAGTTTCTGTTGAGACTCACCCCTGCTGCTTTTCAGGTGGGTTTTCGCCGTCTGCCTCTGCTGTTCCTGGCGGAGTGCTCGCTTGCTGTGTAGCTGCCAGCTGTACCTGCGGTCGGGCTTCTTCCGACTTCTGTGTACGTTTCTTCCTGTCGTACTGTACTGTGCTAGACTTGTTGTCTTCCTTGGGCTAGACTCTGGTGTATAATTGAAAACTTGAATGTTTAATAAAAGGGTAATTTTATTTCTGCTACTTTAGCAATCCAATCTAATGAAATTTAATTGCTTACTGTTATATCTGCTGGCTTCAATGTATTTCCCACACAATCCTTTTTCCCTTCGGCGCTTTCCCGCGCTTGGGAGGCCTCGCGGGTCCCATGTGGTATCACGTGTATTCGGTATTTATACCGGGTGCACCGGGTATCCGGAATCCGGGTCGCTACAGCATCCCTCTCTAACTGAAATGTTGCTAATTGAACTTTTTCTTGATCCGTGCATTGCATGACACAGAATATCCGTTCAATCTCCCTTATCCAATGCTCGGCATCATCCGGATCGGTCGAGCCTATGAATTTAGGAGGGTTCATATTGCGAAAACTTTGATGGAGACTATCGGCTCCACGATTAGCACCTCCTTGTGCTACCTGTTGTAGCGCTTGAGTGAGACCTTGCATGGTCCTTTGCATATCACGCCACTGAGCACGTTCCGTGGCCATGATCCTACAATTTATTAAGATAACTATGTTAATATGTGATTATATCCAAAGGTTCTAGTTTCTAAGTTAACTTAACCCTTGGCTCTACCCAATCTCACCGGGTAAAAGTTTAAACCTATCCTTGGACTTGGGTTTCCTAGGAATTGAATATCCTAGGCTCTGATACCACAAAAACTGTCACGCCCCGAGTGTGGAAGGAACTCGGAGATGCGTGACGAGTTTATATCAATCATGTCAATCAGAGCGTAAGTGTATTCGACATACATAGACAGAGCGCGCACAAGTAATGATAACCAAGTCCTTTATTAATCATAACTTTAAAGTACTCCATTACAATTCTTTATGAAAGAACTATGACTCAATGAAAAGAAAAGTACAATGGATGACTCAAGAAAATAGAAAAGATAGGACTAGATAACGCTTGACGGTTGGATTGGCTCTAAACTCTTCACTCTTGTCCATCCCCATCTGAATGAGTCTCGTCATTAGAATTACCTGAAAAATAGGGAAAAACACTAGGTGAGCGAACGCTCAGTAGGAATTATATCTCAAGTGCTAGCTTGCTTTAAGTAAATTACAAGTTACATGAATGCAAGTAAAGTTATGCATGTTCGCGTGAAACGACATTAGAGTGAGAGAGTATAGCAAGAGATAATTAAACAACTAGTAAGATTTTCAAGATTTCATGTCGAGATGAACTAGCATGTACATTTATCAAGTCGTGTCAAGAATTGGCTATCATGTTTCAAGCAAGCAAGTAAATATCATTCCGAGCCACGCACGTCATGTCACGTCAAGTCAAGTACAAGTACAAGAGTTGTGGAATGCCATTTATCTAGAATGACGAGTACTTCGGTGCAATTCCACACCGTGATCAATAATAGCTCCCATGGGCACAAGTACTTTCGGGTGTTCCTCTTAGGACCAGATCAGGCCCTATATGTGCAAGCATTGAGTCATGTATTTTCGACATCCACTTTAGTTATAGCCAATATGGAATTCCAAGGGAATGCTCTTGTAGGAATTTTAAGGTAGATCTTGTGGAATAGAATCACAAGGATAGAACTTGATACGTAAGGATGTACTATGATTAAACGGTACAATCACGTTACTTGTTGAAAATTGGGTGGAATCGGCTCCCTAATGGGTGCCAAGATATCCAGAATAAGCGCTCATATTCACATGATTGCTCGTCCTTTGTACATGATAAGGTAGGAAGAACTAGTGTCCACATGTAGGGCACTAAATCCTTAAGTGATAGCAATGGTATGGTTCCCCATTCCATTAACTTAAGAAACATTCTCACAGTATCCAAATAGCATACCATGAGGGCCGGTATACCATGTTTCTTTAGAGTGACATGGCAATCAAAAAGTGTCATGGGTTTTAGTGGTACAACCTATTCGGCGGCCTTGAGGGAATCCAAGACTTCGCGTAGACTTACGGAGGTCTCTATGATAAAATCACCAGTCTGAAGGTAGGAATATCCCGCGGAGGGTTCATCTATCACCGAGAAATAGTGGGGTAATCGATAAAACATCGTGAAACGTGGGACTATACTCACGGATTGGAATATAGTGCCAATAGATAGACCCTCGATGTGGGTCACAGAAAAACTCTCAGAAAAACTAGAACTCGGGAAAATGGCGCCTCCACCAGTGCCACTATTTCTTTAAATCCAGTTTGGTTTTTAAAGCATACAGATTCTGGATTTCATTTCAAATACATAATCATTTATATTCAGGACTACTTCACATATAACTATGTTACTGATATGAAGAGTATAAGTTCAGGGTAAATAGCGCCCTGGACCCAGCTATGTTTCAGTATATAGCGCCCAGGTCAGGGGCGCTATATAGAATGGTGATAGGGTCTCAACCGTGCTTTCATTCAGGTGAAATATAACATGAATAGTGTCACTTTTGAAATAAAAAGAATTTTTCAGAAACAAGTATATGGACAGGAAGAGAAAATTAGCAAGATTCTAGCAGTATACTCATGCATTAGATTAGACATCAGGATTCACAATTATTAAATTTTAAAGATGGTGTACTTATTTAATTACTGAAAGAATAACGACTGTGTGTGCAGTCGTTTTATGAAAATAGCGCCCTATAGAGGGGCACCCTTTTACCAAAACTCTGAAAAATGAAGCATATACAACTAAAAGCCAATCTATCGTACGTATATGCATGCTCATGATCTAAAGTTATTAGGTTGGGCTTGGTACTTGAGAACACCTACCTTGTTTTGAGGTTTGGATGACAGAACGTGAAGAGATTGAAGAGTCAGTAGCAGTAATATCCACAGATACGGTACTCTGTTTGCAACCATGTTTGGGGAAGAACAGAAGATGACTATTGTAGCTTCACAGCAACTGGCGACGGTAGCTTCTTTGATTCAGGAAGACAAAGAAGCAGCAATTGACGGAGAGAGGCTTTAGATGTTCACAGCTCCGCAGCAGGAAGGAAGCAAGTAACTTCCTTCATGTAGCAGTCACCAGTGAAGGAGAAACAGATCCTTCCTTGGCAGTACCACTCTTCTCCACGTAATAATAGAGAAGAATCACTAGCAGAGAGGAAGAAGCAGTCGTCGGAAGAAGAAGACCGGAAGTAGATGAAGCAGTAGCCGGTGCTCGATCAAAGAGGAAGGGTATTTATAGAGAAGCAATCTTACTGGAGGATTAGAGTTTGATTGGGTTTAAAACTTCCCACGTAAGACTCCTATTGGAATTAAAGCTTCCCCACGTATTAATCCCTTCAGATCAATGCCTTCCCGAATAGTCATCTGGATTCCCAGTTTGAATTGAACTCTGCAGTCGAGGCTTCTATTTTTCATACCCAGGGATATAGCGCCCATGATAGGGGCACCCTTCTTGTAAATGGCGCCCCCATGAGCGGTCTTCATTTCATTAATTGGCGCCCTAGGGCAGGGTGCCCTTTACCTTGGCTCATTTGGTTTATGGGTAAGGCCCATTAGGTATATAAGTGGTTTATGTGTATATATATACATATGGTTGGGCCTTGGTTTAATCTATTTTGGGAGTTCTATTCCTTCAATTAACTAGGGTTGCTACATGACCACAGTAATGAAAAGAGACAACTGGTTTTGTGTTCCTACTATCCATGTTAGCATGATCATGGAATCTGAAAGCATGAGCATGAATGTTTTTGTTTTTAACATGAACATTTCTTCTTTTGTTTTCAGCTAACCAACAATTAGAGGCTTGGTGGCCTGGTTTCCCACACTCAAAGCATGCATAAGATCTTCTTTTAAAATCAAAATTATTTCTACCAAATACATTCTCTTTAGCATGAAATCTAACAGACCTGGGATGAACATTCCTTCCCTGGGCATGCCAACAGTGCTGCACTGTATGGCCATTCTTACCACAATGAAAGCACAAAATGCGTTTGTCTCTCAGACCAAACACATTTATGCCAAGAGTGTTTGTTTTAACAGGGAATTTTACATGATTTGGATGAGAGCCCTTCCTATACCAACAGTGGTCAGCAATGTGGCCTGTCTTGCCACAGCAAGAGCAATCATTCCTCCTTTTCTGATCAAAACCAAGGCTCCTAGCTTGCTCTCTATCATCTTGTTTCAAGATAAAGCATTTATGCATAAAATGACCATGCCTACCACAGTAATGGCATGAAATTCTCTTTTTATGTGTATGTATGTTTGTGCTCATGTTGTGTACAGCATGCACATTCTTAACATAAGTATGAATAGGCTTTTTCTGCAAGTGGCCACCCATTTCAACCTTTTTAGTTGGTTTCTGACTTTTCTGAACAACATCTTGCTTCGGATTCTTCTGAGCTATGAACTGAAAAACTAATGGATTCTTGGTCCTAGTTTGTTCAGAGCTGCCCACAAATGATGTATGAATTTTATTTCCAAAGCTCTTCTTGTTTACTGGACTGTACCCCAACCCCTCTTTCTGAAAATTTACTTTCATTACTAGCAACTTATCCAAGTTATCTTGACCATCAACAAATTTAGACAAGGAATTTTTTAGGTCCTTAATTTCATTTTTTAGAGATGCAATGTGTATCTCATAACTAGCAATCTCTTGTTCACTGCAATTAACACATTCATTCAACACCTTGTTTGCAGTTTTATACTTCTCAATTTCTTGTTCGAGATAGCGTATTTTTTCAGATTCTTCTATGCAAACAGATTTTCCTTTTTCAAATGTGAGAAGCCTTTCAGATATAGCATAATTCAATTGTTTTAACTTTTCATTTTCTTCCTTAAGTTTATCATGCTGAATCAATTCATTTATTAAAATCTGATCTTCATAAGATAATTCTTATTTGTGTTTAGATTCAGATTTTTCCAGGTTTCTCTGCAGTTCCAAATTAACAGCTTTAATAGCATCAAGTTTCTCAGAGATTATTTTATTTTCTTCTTGAAGTCTTTCAAGCTTTTCTTCATCCTTTTCAATGTATTTCCTAAGAGTTCTATTTTCAGATCTGATGTGATTCAGTTCTGAGTTATCATATTCATGATCTTCCAATTGTTTCTTCAAACATTCATTTTCTATTTTCAGAGATTCCAGGTCATTATCTTCTGAGTAAATATTCATGCTAGCATTCAATTTCTCTTCTAGTTTAGACATTTTATTCAGAAATTCTTGATTTTCACTTTTCAACAGACAGATTTGTTTCTTATATGTTTGAACATCAGATAAACAGACATCATAAGATTATTTCAGTTTTGAACATTTTTCACAAGAGAACTTTGAATTGTTCTGATCAACTTTCTTTTTCATTTTTTTGTTTTTGGTTTTTATTTTCTTAAATCTATCAGAAAGTTCTTCATGCATGCTCACTAATTCATCAAAAGAAAGTTCTTCAGATCTAAAACTTACCTGAGACACTGAATCCTCATTTAGATCACTGTTGTGATCACCTCCACTAATCATCAGACATTGTTCTTCTTGTTCTTCCTTTCTCTCATGGACTGCAATCATTTTATCCAAAATTTCCTTTCCAGACGTGCATCTGAAAACAAAAAAAAATATGTCAGTATCAACTGCAGCCATAAGATATTGAGAACCATAGTATTTTCATGATTCTTCAATCTATCCTCATTAGACCACTTAGTCTGATCATAAGGCAGTTTATGTGGGCCATTAGATACAAGACTCCATAGTTTAGAATCAATGTAGTTCATGTAAACACATAGGCCGCCAAGCCAAGCACTAAAATTAGTACCGTTGAATACAGATGGATGATCCATGAGACAATCAACAAACAGTTTCAAAGCAATACACTGAAGACAACTATGCACCAAAAATAGCATGATCCTCTGCAGATCGTTGGATCTGATGAATCAGAGACCTGCTCTGATACCAATTGTTGGGGTGTAAGGCATGAATCCAGAGGGGGGTGAATGGATTTCCGTTAAAAGAACTATTGCAGAATTAAACTTTTAAACACACTCGATGTAATCTAATGAGACAATGGAGCTCACTTACTCAAGAAACTGATCTCTTAAAAATAGATATCAAACACACGGTGTGCAAAAGGATTCCACACTAATCAGTAAGCTGAATAGAATTAAAAGTGCGATCTCTGTTCAGATTAACACTCAGCATGCTCAGAATAATGTAGGCTAACCAGATGCAAATGTAACGAGCCTAAGCATACATCTACCGTGAATCAACAGAGCAAGCAACCCACAGACATAGAGAATTTTAGATGGTTCGGTCTGCTACCACAAACCTACGTCCATCCCCCACTCAAATCTGAGTAGGGCTTCTACTGACACACAGCTTGAACCGCTGAGCATCACAACTTGCTTACACCGCTGAGCAACACAGCTTGCTTCCGCTGAGCATCACAGCTTGCTTCCACTGAGCATTACAGCTTGCTACACCGCTGAGCAACACAGCATGTTATCCAGAGGAACCGATCCTATACAAACGCTGACACACAGCTTGCTTGAAATGGTAAGGAAAACAAAGAGTGAAATCGAAAAGAAAAACATGAAAAGATATAGCTCACGCAGGAGCAAAATAGTTCTGGATCTGATCCAAGAACTGATGAAGACGCATATTCTTAAGCTCACTCTTCCTCTCTATTCTCTCTTGCTCACTCTCTTTCTCTTTCTTTGCTCACTCTCTCTTTTCCCTTAGACTTCTTCTAGTTTTCTGATACTCTATTTTTCTCCTTCTCCTTCTTCTTCCTTCGGCTAACTCTCTCTCTCTCTCAGCACTCTAACTCTAATTCTTTTCTCTCAAATTTCTGGATCTCTCTTGCTCTCTTCTCTGCTTCTGATCTTCTCTCCGCACTCTAACTCTGTGTTGTTCTCTATATGAGCGCACGATCGCCTTTTCTAGAGGCGAGTCTTGTGGACCCACGAGCTCTTGATTTTAGGCGCATGGAGAACATGTTCCTGCTCAACAATTTCATCCAGAAAGTGCACTTCGAAGGTCCTCGTGTCAGGAGCTGATGAAGAGTTGATCCATGTGTCAGGAGCTGATGAAGAGTTGATCCACGTGGCTTGATCGCTCTTGCCTTCTATTACATATCTGTTTAACTCAATTCAGAGATCATGTGATCACTTAAGTGTTTGATGCTCTCTGCCCTTCAAGTGTTTGATCGAGTCCCTGTCAATAAGAGATAAAGCATTTCATCAAACACTTTTATCATAATCAAATATAGACTTTAGCCAACATCATATCAGTCAGACACTCAGGTCAGAAGTGTATAAGATGATGTACATGCTTTGATTCAAACATGCAATGCATTAACCTGTGTTAGACAGAGGTAGACCTTATATGTATGGAGATGATGGATGAAGATAGGAATTAATGAAGATGCACCGACCTGTTAGACAAATACTCTACACGTGCATCGACCTTAGGAACATATTGCAATACATGCATCGACCTGTTTATTCAGTGTAGTAGGAGATGTATCGACCTTCTAAACTAGAATGCATATGTGCACCGACCTGACTATGCAAAACATTTGTCGCTACATTGACCTGACTGTTATAGCTAGCTCACTAGCATCGAATTACGCTGCAGTCGCTAGCTCACTAGCATCGGCCTTTCCATGACATGCACCGACCTATGCTGCAACACTGTTCAAGGATGCATCGACCTATCAGTAATGGACTAAATGTATGCACTGACCTGATAAACTATAAAATGAATGTGCACCGACCTTCAGAGCTTATGTGGAAATGTCCATCGACCTTAAAGTGCATGACTTCTATATGCGCATCAACCTGAAAGACTTATATGCAAACCTGCACTGACCTAATAGTCCATACTGTAAACAACGTGCAAAAGGTGCATCGACCTGATAGTCCAACGAAGTGGAAGATGCATCGACCTTATAGAGCACAAAGTCCAATGTGCATCGACCCTTTAGACTAAAGATGCATGTGTGCGTCGATCTTCTAGACTATGCAACAGGATGAATGTGCCTCGACCTTGATATGCATCAGACTAAAATGTGCATTGACCTTACCTGATAAGGAGAATGTATATGCACCGACCTTTTAATGCAATTGCTGACTCACAATGGAACAGTAGCGTTGACCTATTGTCACTTCAGCTTAACAGTAGTTGTTGTTTTTTCATGACTTTTTGAGTCATCTTCAGAACATGTTCTGATAGAATTCATACTTCTATATATATATAATGAGATCATTAATAAATGCATCAATGTTATATCATCAAGGTTATATATATAATGAGACATAATAATTGACATCATCAAAACCTAGTTGACATCATCAAAACCACTGGGACACAACATTGTCTGACCTCGTGATGCTTCTAAAACTGCATTTGCTAATAATTATTGCATGCTTCATAAGTCTCATAAATCTTTGATTCTGTTTTGGATAGAAAGGAAGAAACAACCCAATTCCATGCTCGAACACCTGGGTTGCATAAAGGCAGACCGCATTATTCTCACATGGAATATAAAGTGAAGCGGATTAAGGGCACGTGATCCATGGTAGGAAGCTGATCTAACATCCTGCAATGTGGATCGTCTCATCCTCTACTCCTGACACGTGGGCTCTCGAAGTGCGCATTCTGAATAAAATTATTGGGCGGGAGTGTGCCTTCCGCGCGCCCAAAATTTGAAAAGCTCTAAACACTTGCAAGCCCAAATCAAAACTCATATAAACAATGCATGATACCCTTTAAAAGCTTAAACACCCCAAGACACATATGCAATAAGGCACATTCAAACCACCATAGAAAATTAAACATGACTTTTCAAGATAAATTCAGCAATGTTGATTGTAAAAGACTCAACCAAGTATGGCCCTCGAGAGCCCCTGCAGAAAATGTATGAGACTCAATAATACCAAATTAGTGTTAGCACCACAAACAAAAGCTTCACTCTTCTAGAACAAGATTCTTTTCTTTAACATAGCCACACCTAACAATGTTCCAAACATGAACCATTTCCACACTTCATAGCAAAGGTGTGATAAGGATTAAGCAAATGAAAAGCCTAGCAAAACTGGCGAAGTCGACTTTGGCTTCAACAGAGGTCGACTTGAAGCAACCATGGCCCAGTTTCTTGACCAGACCTAGCACAAGTCATTCCAGCAAACCATTTAACAATCAACTGAAAAACATAATTTTTCTCATGAACAATATGCATGAACAAGTGAAAATATACTCATGAAAAACCCATGCATTTCAACCCTGCAAAGCAAGATATCAACAAATGAGCTCCTTTAGCATCAAGACGTTTTCCACAAGACATGCACACACGATTTGTCACTTCTACACACACGCAAAGCACATAATATTTTATTATCATCAAAACCATTACCAAAGACAAAGAGGGAGCGCAATGAACCCAACAATCTCCCCCTTTTTGATGATGACAAAATATTGTGGCTACTCCAAAACTCTCTCCCCCTTTGGCATTATCAAAAAGTGGGGGTCTAGGGGAACAAATGTGAAACTTCCTCATGAATAAGATAGAATTAAAAGGCAATGGCCCAAGAACCCAGCAATTTACCTACCATGAAGAGAAGGTGTGTGAGATTTATGCAATATGCAAGATGACTGAAATATATGCAAGTGCTCAATTTCTGAACTGTATGCAGAATGTATGACCGAACTATGCACAAAAGGTAAAACTGAACTGAACTATATGCAAATGTATGGCTAAAAAGTACATTATTCTCCCTTTTTGTCATAAACAAAAACTGATTGACAATGGGGTTATTTAAACCTGTTATGGACAGTATGACCTGAGTATAAAATTACTCCAAATTATTCATGCAAGCAAGCAGGTAAGTAGAAAGACAAGCAAGCATGTAAATATCTATAACTCCCCCTCAATGGGGCAAAAGGATAGCAAGTGAGCAATAGATTTAAAATCAAATTGTGTCACATGAAGCATAATCAAAAAAGGTAGTGCATGCATATGCTAGAGGCATTGCATAAACCACGATAAGTACAAATTCAAGATTCACATTCATCACAATAATATCCAAGAGTGAAATGTGAGACAATGAGCAATGAACTTCAAAAATATATGGATATAAGTAGAATTTCTAAGGAACACTAGAGGGCTATTTCCTTTCTACAATTCTATTTAGATCATCGACTTTCGGTAGCTTCGCACAACCCCTTTTTTTTATTTCTTTTATTGGACATCACTGTTCGGCGTGAGTCACATCATATGTTTCAATGGGGTTTCTCAGCTACTAGGATTCATCATAATTTTGATTCTTGTGGATTTTAGCTTCACTTTTCGATACGAGTTTCCTCATTTATTTCAGTGGAGATTCCCGGCTACTCGATTCCACATTCCACTTATTGATTGTAGTGGGGTATGCAGCTTTTTTCTCACGATTACTCTTCATTTCCATGTAGAAATTTTGTTTCCCTTAAAGTGTTGAAAAGAATTTCTGAAATCCTTATCGATCAAAGTCATATGCATCATTTTGTGCAAAGTGTGTGGCTAATTGCTTGATATGTTGAAAATGAATTTGCCATAACATAGATATGGCTCCCCCTAAATATATGCACAATTGGAAATAAATCATCCTCCTTTGTATATCTCACTTTTCACAAATGATCAAAATCACTGCATTTTATATAACAAGCAGGTGAGGTCTTAGAAGTTTTTCAAGAAATAGTTTTCTATAAATATATATATGCATTCAAGCAAGGATTTGAAGGTAAAGTCATACAAGATGATTTTCGATACGTGGCGGAGGTGAAGGTCCAAAAACTCAACTCACGCATCGAGAGTGTTTCCAGATGGACGTAATCCACCCTTCCACAACTCACCATTTGAGATACGGAATAATCATGGCATTCAAGCAAGTAAGGATAGAAAGTATGCACAAGTATATACATGCATATGCATGTGAATGATAGGATGATGAAAAATTATTGTTATCCAAAAATATGCAAGCATATGTGCAATCTAAAGCATGATTTGTATGTATGCAAAATTGAACAGTTATTTGCAAGAAGATAAGCACAAGTGTGTATGCAAGTTTGTAGCATCCCGGATAAAAATAATAGAGAAATCAAACTTTTTCCTAAAATAAATAAGTCTATATGAAGGCCAAATAAAAAGAAATATCATAGCCCAATACTTGATGAGGGTCACTATATATACATACATATATTAAGAGGCCCAACATCACTTAAAAATCCACACATAGATGACACATATAGGGGTTTTCCTATTTTTCCACACAGAAGGAATGGGCGCCCTATCTTGGGCGCCAATTCCATTGACTGGGTCAACCCAGTTAATGGGCGCCCCTCCACAAGGGCGCCAATTGCCTTTTGACTGGTCAAACCAGTGAATGGGCGCCCTCCTACAAGCGCGCCATTTCCCTTAATAAACGCCCTCTTGCAAGGGCACAGATTAATGGGCGCCCCTCTCTTGGGTGACAATTCCTAACATGGAAAAATATTGTTCTTCCAGCTGTTCTTCTAGAAGTGTTTGAAAGACGAATAGCAAGGTTTTAAAACCTTCGCTGGCAATGGACCCTTGGCATTCTCTTTCCTTATAATTATTCTTCTCCATCAAATAGGTAGTAGATTATTGCCGACATCCTTCTGATGATCGTGTCTCCACCTGCAAAAGAGAATGATCTTCCTTCTTTTCTTTAGGAGAAGAAGACGTGAACGTGAAGGGCATCTTCTTCCTGCGTTCTCCTTCCTACTGTTTCCTACGTTCACCTTCCTGCTGCTGAAGCTTTGCTGAAGAGAACGTGAAGGGCTTGGCTTTCTTTATTATCTCTTCTACTATTACCTGTATCTCGTTATTCACGCCAAAAAAGGTAGGTGTTCGCAAGATTTAGCCTAACTCGTAGCTAAAATAGGGTAGCAAGCATGAGTAGCACTAGTATAAATCTATTTTTACATATAGCATGTTACATATAGTCTGTTACATGGATTTTACGGAAGCCGAATCATGTTTGTAAATGGCGCCCAAGAGGCTGCCATCAATAAAAGGGCGACCAGCATTTGGGCGCCCATTCTTGAATGAGGGACCTAGTGAAGGGTGCCCATTCCAATTCCATTTTCCTGTAATTAATAAACATCATGTTTAGAAAATTAATATCTATGAAATGAAACCCTAATATTCTTGCATGAGCATGATCTTGGAATCCTGATATTTTTCTCTGTCTATCCATGTCTTTACTTCCTGATTCTGTGAACGTTAGAAATTATGAACAGTGGTTTGTGTCTCATAACGTACCAACCTGATGCGTAGCATCACACAGCAATGGGCGCCCATGCCTTGGGCGCCAATTCCTTAAATAATGACCCTCCGCAGAGTCACCAATTAAATGATGACTCTGTGAGGGGGTGCCAATTAGTTTGAGAAAAAAAAGAAAAAAAATGAAAAATTGAATATTAAGTAATGGGCGCCCCTATCAGCAGGTGCCATTTAGTAAAATAATGGCACCCTTATGGGTGCCATTTCATCAAATAATGGCACCCACCTGGGCGCCAATTCCTGAAGGGATGTCCCCTACCTGGCAGAGGATTGGGCGCCCCTGTGGATAGGCACCATTTCATAAATTAATGGCACTTGTCTGCATGCCATTTCATCAAATAAGGGCACCTGACTGGGTGCCATTTAATCAATAAATGGCACATGTCTGGGCGCCATTTTCCTGAGTTACAGATTTCCAGATTTTCTCGAGCTTCTGTCTAACCCACACCACGGGTTCTAGGCTTTGTTATCTCAGTCCGCAGATACAGTCCCACGTTTTTGGCATTTCTCGTACACCCCACAACTCCCGGTGATGATTAAACCCTTGATCCCCTTGAATGCCATGTCACTATAAAGAAACATGATAGCATAGCCCTCACAGTGTGCTGTTTGGCATATGTGAGCTTGTTTTTCCCATACTCCTGGAATGAGCGCCCCTCGGTAAGGGAGAAATTCCTAAAATAAATGGCTGCTAAATGGGTGCCAATTATGTAATATGTGGCAGACCTAGAGGTGCCAAGTCCACCCAGATTTCTGATATATCGTGCGTATTATGTGGTTTAGTCACAGTTCATCCTTACATGAAAAATCAGTTCTTGAACTCTATTCCATGAAATCCACCTTATGTTCCTACGATGGATAAATCCCTTTGGAATTCTATATTGGATATAAACTAGAGTGAATGTCGAAAGAAATACATGACTCAATGATGGCGTTAATGGGGCCCGATCTGGTCCTGGGAGGAGCACCCGAAAGTACTTGTGCCCATGGGAGCTATATTGATCACGGTGTTGGCATTGCATCGAAGTGCATGACTTGCTTGATATAAGGCATTCCACTCACTCTCTCATGACAATACTTGACATGACTTTCATGCTTGACTTGACTTGCATGGCCCGGAATGGGCGAGTACTTGCTTGATTGAAATAGCCAAATTCTAGTACACGTACTTGATATTACATGCTTGAACATTGGTTCTTACTTTCCTGGAAAAGAATTGTGCAAACACTTGATAGTACCTTCTTGATATCTTGAAATCATGCTATGTTCTTCTCTAAAAATTCTTGATATCTTGCTCGTCCATCATGCATAGATATACCTGCACTGCACATAACATGTAATTACTTAAAGCATTGCTAGTTCTTGAGATATAAATCCTACTGAGCATTAGCTCATCTAGTTTCATTCCAACATTTTTCAGGTAACTCGGATAGTGACAACCACACGAATGGGAATGAGACCGAGTGAAGAGTGTAAAGCTACCGAATATCGAGCCGTTGTCAAGACGTGTCTAGCCATGTCTTGTCGAGTCCTATATTATGTTGCCTTTTATCATCTGGAAAAAACTTGTTAAGGCTTGTAATCTTATGGTTTAATTTGGGTCATTATCATTATGGTTAATTGGATAATTGCCATCGTGGAATATTGATATTATTTTAGAAATTTAAATCTTAGTTATTATGTTTTCTTATCTTTTGCACACTCTGTCTTTGTGTCGAATATCTTATTGCTCTGATTGACATGATCTATATAAACTCATCGCGCACCCCGGGTATCTTCCGCGCTCGGGGCGTGACAAAGTTACTCATTTTAACATCAACAAATCTCTCTATCACTTCCAAAATCAACAAAAGGTAACAAGATCCAACCAAGCATATGCTTGTATTATTTAACAGAAGATTTCAGAACTTGAGCTCTCTTACCTTTGCCTTGAGAAATCATTACTTACCTTGGTCTCAAGGCACCCCTGCAAGACACATTTCTCACTTTATAGATTTGGGTACCCAAGCTTTCTTGGGTCCCTTAGAGTTAGTTCCAGTATGAGCAAAATACATTTTATTTTTCTTTTCAAATCACTCATCATCGGCCCTCATCAAATCGCACACATACATGGAGTGGCCGAACATACCATAATAAAAGCAAGTAACATTTGACTTTCTAAAATAATTCTTCCTATGCATGTTTGAAGGATTTACAGATGAGTTCATGCATGGATGAATAGGGGAATAACAAGGTGAATCAAAGGATTTCTAAAATTGTTTTCTTACAAAAGAATTCTTCTTTGTGGGAGAGTGTCCCACATCTCTCTTCTCATTCCTTTGACTACCTTCACCACATTCAAACATTTTCTGTTTTCCTTTCAGTTCTTTTTCAACAAGACCTTTCAATTTTTGTATCTCATCACACATGGTGTTGAAGTTGGTTTCAATGTCCTTTTGGATTTCTCACATTCAATCAATTTTCTTTGATTCCTTCCAACTCCTTTGCCAATTCTTCATTTTCAGTTTTTAGATTTTTCACATTCTCATATGCATGTTGTTTTTCAATTTCTAAACATGAGATTTCATCCTCAAATAAAGAAACTTTAGATAACAGCATTTCATTTTTCATTTTTTCAAGTTCCAACTCAAGCAAATTACATTTAGTGCATGAAGATGAACTAGAATGTAAAATATCATGAAACTTCTTTTTAAGCTTTTATTTTCATGTTTTAGCTTCTTGCACTTTTCATACATTCCAGCATATGCAATTTCCCATTCTTCACAAGTAAGATTTTTGTTATCAGAATTTACCTGGTTGTCGTTCTCCGCATCAGCCATCAGACATAGATTCTGGACCTGCTCGTCCAGTTCATCCTCCTTCTCGGATTTGGACTCACTCTCGTCCTCATTGCTCCATGTCGCCTTCATGGCCTTGGGCTTCTTCGCTTTTTCTTTCTTGATCTTCTTTTGAAGTTCTGGGCACTCATTTCTCATGTAGCCGACTTTGTTACATTCATAGCACCTTATCTCTCGTATCTTTTCCAATGACTTTTTCTGAATTTTTCTAGGAGAAGTGCCATTCCTTCTAGTTTTCTTTAAAAAATTTCTAGCTCTTTTAGTGATGAGGTCCACAAGTTCTTCCTCACTACTATCAAGACTTGACTCTTCATCACTTTCTTTAGAAGGCTTTGGGTTAGCCTTAAGTGCAACTGATTTCATCTTACTTTTCTCCTCCTCTATCCTTTTGATGCTGATTTCATAGGTCATCAATGACCCAATCAACTCATCCAGCGTAAGTGTGGTGAGATCTTTAGAGTCTTCTATCACGGTCACTTTCGTATGCGATTGTGGTGACAAGGACCGCAGCACCTTCCTTACAAGATCTTGATTTGTGTACTCCTTTCCCAGTGCTTTCAAACCATTAGTGATCTTACTTAACCTAGCAAACATCTCCGAGATGGTCTCATGTGGCTTCATCATGAAGAGCTCGTATTCTCGGACCAATAGATTTACTTTTATCTCCTTTACCTCTGACGTTCCTTCGTATATGAGTCGGAGCTTCTCCCACATTTCCTGCACAGAGGAACACATAGATATACGTGAATATTCATTCAGATGTACAGCACATTGAACAATATTCATAGCTCTGAAATTTGCACATGATTTTTTAATGTGTTCTTCAGTCCAACGGTCCTCATCATCGAGCAATTGATAGGGACCTTTACTAACAACTTTCCAATTATCATAATCCTAAGCATGCAAAAACACTATTGTAGAGGTAGGCAAATTGTTCCTAGGCCACGTACCACCTTCTCTATTTATTTGTTGGGGAAGTCGTCTCGCGCCCGTGGAAGCCTGCAAACACCAGAAGACAGAAAGGTGTCAGAAGGAGTCCCGGGTGTTATCCCAGGGGACAACCCTCCAATGCTTAAGTTAGCAATGGTTTAATGAAGAACAGAGAAGAGCGAGTTGAGAAAGAGAGAAGGAAATCGTAGTCAAAACCTAAAGGGTCGTGTAGATCCTCGGAGCAAGTGCTCTCCGCTCCCGGTGCCCACTCGGAGAGTGCTCGCTGGGTGGTAAGGTCGTCAGAGGAGAGTTTCCCTTTCAACGTTGGTCGTGGCTGCTTCCTTCTCGTTATCCCGTAGGATTGATAGCTCTACTCTCTTGCGTAGCAGTGTGGGGGTTTAGTAGAAGAATCTACTGTGTCCGTCTTCTCTGTCGTTCTTCCCTTTATAGGGGTTATCCTGGAGCAAGGGGCCACATCCCTTGATAGGGAAGGGTGTTCGTAGTAGAGTAACCATCTCCGCTATAGTGGCGGAAGCTTCCCGTTGGGGGGTGATTATCCCGGCGTTGGCTGGTCCCAGGGTGAGTCTTACGGCGCTCGTGGGGCATGCTCGCCTGTTATGGGGTCAAGGCCGACGTCATGGGGGCAACGGTCGGTAGCCGGAGAGTCCTCCAGCGATAACTACGCTTGGGCCGTAACCTTTACGCCTTGTAGAATTCGATGCTCTTTTGGGCTGGGCCTCCCCTTGGTGGGCCACATCCGCATGCCCGCCTCTTGGGCGCGCTCCCTTGAGAGCTACCTGTCGGGGGCCTATTACTACTGGACCGTTCTTGGGCCAAACCAGATTTACCCTCCTCACTTCCCCCCTACTCTCAGTCGCCGAGCACTATGCAGGGGGATGAGAGTCGGCCTTGAGAGGGTCTTCGGGAGTGTGAGATCCGGAGTCGATTTTCTCGTACTATAGGCGTGGGTGTTGCTGGGGACCTACTTGGCACGCAAGGCGCCCCTAACGGTGGCAGAGGCCAAGCTGGTAATCATGATTCGCATCTTGTCCTGTTCTAGGGACGCGGGCTCTTGAACGGTCGTCTGACATCGGTAGTCGTACCGTCGTAGCGGCCGGCATCCTTTCACCTGTCTCTCAAGGGGATTGTGTCGATTCATCATGGGTGGTTATAAGAACCACTGCGTGGTCTCCCGCAGATTACACTCGCGTCCTGCTGGTTGTCGTACTCGTCGTAGGCGTCTTCCTCCCTTTGCCCGGTGAGGATCCTTCTTCCTTCGCATTTTTCCTCTTCTGTAGTTATGCCTCCCCATAGGAGGATCCCTCGAGTCAGCTCTTCCTCTTATAAAGAAGCGGCTTATGGCCGTGGTGGTGCACCGAGCACTTTGGGTGTGAGCGCTAGTCGACCCAGTTTCCCGCCGTTAGTGGCTTATAGGGTGATTCGTGGATTGCGGGAAGCCTTCCAGATTCCCCCCAAGTACGACATCGTCTTCCAAACTGTCGATGATGACATGTTGAGCCTTCCTCCGGGGGGATTTCTGGTCCCAGTAGCATCCTTCCAGGCAGGCTTCCGCGTTCTCGCGCACCCTTTTATTGCGTCCGTCCTTCATTATTATGGACGGGCCCTAGAGAGTTGTCCCCCAATTCTTACTACATCCTCAATGGGTTTCTCTACGCATGCCGGAGAGCGTCGATGGAACCTAGCCTCCATCTTTTCCAACAGTTCTACTACATCCAGTGCTGCCCTGCTGATACGGCCTTTGCCTATTTCAAGGCCCGATCTGGCCGGAAGCTCATCCGAGTGTCCTCCACTGCGGCCAATCTCAAGGGTTGGTCGTAGCGGTACGTGTACATTGTCGAGTCGAGTGGTTATGACCACTCCGGCAATTGGAGGTTTAGGGGCGCCCCCTCCCCCATCTAGGCCGATAGGAAGCCTCCGCTCAGGGCCAAGGATCGGAGGAAGGTAGACGCCATCCTCTGGTACTCTCTTGTTGACGCGGACTTCATGCTTACCCCGGTGCTGCTCCGAGAGTTGGGGTTGAGTCCCCCATTATCGTAGGGTACTGGTCTCGACCCTTCGTCGGGTTGTACTGGCGACCAACTGGATTAAACTGATCTTGCTCTAGTTTCAGGGGCGCCTGAGGTTTCGACGTGGAACTATGAGGTCGTCAGGTTGCCGCGGTTTGCTCCCCGCCCTGTGGACCACGTCGCTCTGGGGACCGGTCATGTGTCGATTGTCGCCCCCCACGCCGAGGTTGCATTCGCCCCGGGGGAATTGCAGTACCTAGTCCCAGTCGGTGTCCCCTTGGTGCGCTCGCCGGTAGCATCTGTAGCGAATGGAGGGCCTAGCCCTCAGCGAGGCTCCCCGGAAGAAACTACTAGCGTTGTGGGTAAAGAGTCTGCCATGGCCGGTGGCAGTCGCGCCTCCCTCACTGAGGATGCCCTGGCGGCGCTGGATAACCAGCGTCTGGCGAGGAAGAGGGGGAGAGTCTCTTCTCCTACTCGGAGTCGTGCTCTGCTTCCTGTGCGGTCCGAGCTGCCCCCTCCTGGGGTCCTGCCGCCATCATCGGTTGAAGGGTCTGCGTCAGCTCCCACGGCTCAGGGGTGAGACAAGGGCAAAGCCCCTACCACTGACAACGCCGACATCCCCCCTCCGCCGGAGTCTCCTCAGCGCGATCAGTCATCGCCACCCGAGGACTTGACGTCTGGGTTGGCTAGGATCGCGACGATCGTCGATCTCATGGGGAGGAGCATGCGATGGTATGATCATACCAACGAGTTCGGCCCCGGGGCCGAGAAGGAGCTCACAACGGTGGCCGCGAGGAGCGCGTGTCTGGTCGTCACTACTTTTGGCTTGTGGAGGCATCACTTCCAAGGCCTTGCTCAGATGCTGGAGGCAGGCCAGGCTCGTCAAGCGAGGCTCTAGGAGTGCCTAAAGGGGTCAGAGGCCGCTAATTCTGGACTTTGCGAAAACCTGGTCCAACAAGGGCTGGTCCTTGCTGGGATGGAACGTGACCGGGACTCCTTCAGGGAGCGGGCTGACATGGCCGAGGAGCATGTGGCCAAGCTGAGGGCGGAGGTCCAAGCCATGAGGACCCGTGCCCAAGAGACCGAGGTGGAGCTCGTCGGGTTGCGCTCGTTGGTAACCACCATCGGCGAGGAGGTAGTAGAACTCTTCCGCTCTTCTTCAGGTTATCAAGACGAGCTGACTGCAGTAGCCCTGGAGTTCTATGGGCCGGCGTGCGATCGCGGCTTCCATGAAGGTTGGAGCCCCGCTGTCAAGGCTACGGCGGAGAATCTTGGTGCCACGGCCCCACCTCTGCTCCCTCCCCTGACGCCCTTTGGCCTGGAGGCTGATGATAGTGAAGGGGAGCCTGGTGGCAAGAAGGTTGGTGCTGACGAGTCGGCGCTGGGGCCGAGTGTGGACGGGCGAGCACTTGCTGGTACCTCGGTGGTGGGAGACCAGGTGGTTGAGTTGGATGAAGACCCGTCTCCCTCCGAAGTCACTGCCGCACGTGGGACTGAAGGGCCCGGGGCACGTGATGATGTGATCTGGGCGAATCCTTGAGAGGATGCCCTTTGCTATTTTTCTTCTGTTACTTTTTCATCTTCACTAAGGCGGTAGCCTTCTTTTGTAATTTCCTTATTTTGAAATGGAAACCTTCTGTAATACCTTCTGTAGTTGTGATATTCGCAGGGAAATGTTTGACTCCTTAATGACTTTTAGTCAAGGGGTCTCAATCCCATGGATAATAGGAGGTGATTTCAATTGTGTCATGTCTCCTGAAGAGAAAATTGGGGGTAATCTTCCATCAGTGGTTGTAATGTCTGGTTTTCAAGGCTTCCTATCAGCTGTTGGTCTTGTTGATGCTGGTTATTCAGGCTCAAATTTCACTTGGTCAAACAATCAGTTAGGCCCCACTCACATCAGAGCTCGGCTGGATAGAATTCTCTACAACTCCTCTTGGTTGGAAAAAGGAGTTAGTTTGTCAATGAAACACTTTCCTAGAGGCCCCTCTGATCATGCTCCCCTTTTGATTTCGACAAGCTCTGTCAGGTTAACCCCGGGGAGGTTTATTTACCAACATATGTGGCACACTCATCCTGAATTCCTAGATTTTGTTAAGGTTCAGTGGAATAAGGTCATACAGACTGATGTTCATCCTTTTCATGCTCTTCAAAGTAAACTGAAAAGTTTAAGACTTCATCTTAAAAGCTGGAACAAAGATATTTTTGGCAACATTCACAAGCTTAAAGAAGATACTAATCATGCTGTGGAAAGAGCTCAGGCTTGCTATGATGAAAACCCTACTGCTGAGAACAGAGTCACACTTAACAAAGTAAATGCAGAAATGAAGATGGTATTGGCTAGGGAGGAGATATATTGGTATCAAAAATCCAGAGTTCAATGGTTGCAGTCCGGAGATAGAAATACACAATTTTTTCACCATTATACCAAAGTCAAACAGCAGAGGAATTTCATTCAAAAACTTAAGGTGAATAACATCTGGGTGGAAGATCAAGCCTCCTTACTTGACGGGGCAGTTGATTACTTTAAGTCATTGCTTGCTTCAGAGGATCACAATCTTGATGAAAACTTGTTCTCAGCTATTCCTTCTCTGATTACTGATGATCAGAACACTTCACTATGCTCAACTCCTTCTGCTGATGAGGTCAAGACTACGGTTTTCTCTCTGTCAGGAAACAGTTCTCCAGGACCAGATGGCTTTACAGGAGGATTCTTCACCTTTTGTTGGGACATTGTCTGCTTGGATGTGATTAAAGCTGTTCAGAGTTTTTTCCAAGGGTGGGGTCTTCCGCAGGGAATCACCTCCACTATTATGTGCATGATCCCTAAAGTCAAGAATCCATCTTCATTTGCAGATTTTAGGCCTATAAGTCTATGCAACTTTGTTTATAAAATAGTGTCTAAAATACTGAGTGACCGGCTGAGGCATATTCTTCCTATGATAATCTCAAGTGAGCAAAGTGGGTTTATCACTGGAAGACTGATAACTGATAATTTTCTTCTGGCCAGGGAACTTTTTATGGAGCTAGACAAACCGGTTAGAGGGCATAATATGCTTATTAAACTTGACATGGATAAAGCCTATGACCGCATTGAATGGGATTTTCTTCTCCATACAATGAGAAAATTTGGTTTTTCTAACAGTTTGTATCCCTCATTGCTCAACTTTTGATGAATTGTTGGTTCTCTATATCTTTGAATGGACAGATTCATGGCTATTTTAAGTCATCTAGAGGGGTTCGACAAGGAGATCCTTTAGCACCTGCATTGTTCATCTTAGCAGAGGAAGTATTGAGTAGAGGGTTGAGTTTCTTATTCTCTTCTGGTAAATGCAAATTTTATCATTTGCCTCGAGGTTCGCCTCAGTTATCTCACATCCTTTATGCTGATGATGCAATTATTTTTCTGAATGGGAGCATTCCCTCAGTTAAGCAGCTATTGTCTTTCCTTGCAAAATATGAAATGTCCTCTGGACAAAGAGTTAATGCTTCCAAAAGCTGCTTTATTGTTAAAAAAAGAATGCCAGCCTCATCTATCAACAGATTAAAGCAATTGTCTGGGTACCAGCACAGAACAAATACAATCACTTACTTGGGTATTCCTTTGTTCAAAGGAAAAACTAAGGTTACTCATTTCAAATATCTTATTGATAAAATGAACAACAAACTAGCAGGTTGGCAGAGTAAATTTTTATCTCAGGCTGGCAGAGTTGTCCTTATTCATTCTGTGCTGTCATCATTGGCAATATACTCAGCTAGTGCTGTTTCAATTCCTTGCACCATTCAGAGACAAATTGAAAAATTGTGTGCCAATTTTTTTTGGCAAGGGACCGACACTTCTCACAGGAAGCATTGGGTTTCATGGGACAGAATTTGTAATCCTATTGTCAATGGAGGCCTGGGCATTAGAAGTATTGCTGATATTCAGATTTTCTGTCAAGTAAAACTCCTGTGGCTTTCTATATTCAGTGATTCTCTTTGGGCTCGGTTTGTTAGATGCAAATATTTGCAAGGCTGTCACATTTCAGATTGCACCTCCCCATATCCAGCAGGAATCAAAACCAGAGATTATGTAAAAGCTAAAACTATTCTTCTTTCTGGTCTCCGGATGATCATAAAAGATGGCTCATCTATAAACTTCTTCAAAGATATTTGGTACAAAGATAAAGCCTTAACTGCTCAGGCTCCTCCTCAATCTTCTGTTGAGGATTATTCTGCAAGGGCTGTATTAACAGAAGTACAACATAATGCTTGGAGTTTCATTACTGATCAGCAGACCCGAGGGGATCTTCAGAACATTATTTTACAAAATGGTAGGGATATTTCCATCTGGTCATTATCTAATTCTGGAAAATTCAGCATTAAATCTACTTACAGATATATAAAGGGGCAAACAACTCAACAGGACAGCTCAGGTTTTAGCAAGCTATTGAATATCAAATTTCCTCCAAGGGCAGCTTTATTTTGTTGGAAGCTCATACAGCAGGCGGTTCCCACTGATAGCAGAGTACAATCAAGTGGTGTACAGATGGCATCTTGCTGCTCCTGTTGTCAATTCACTAAGAATAATGAAGATGATGATCATCTATTTCTGAAAAGTGAACCTGCTGCCTTACTATGGAATAAGTTTGGACCCCTCTTACCAGAATTAAAACCATCATCTAATTTCCGATTGTGGCTAAAGCAATTCATTTCAGAAATTCATATTACTTCTCCTAAAGGTTTTATATCTCTTATGATGGTGATTTTGATAACTTGGGAGATTTGGAAATACAGATGCTTGGTCAGGTATGAAGGTAGTTCTTCCAATATTTCAAGGGTGGCTGATATCATTCTTTTGGAGATTAAACAAATTGTGCAGCATTCCCAGTTCAGACAAGGAATTAGTCATAGTCACAGGAAATTGATTCATGAATTTGGTATTGAGGTCAACATCAAACAGTCGGCATTTAATATAATTAGATGGATGCCCCCTTCTGTTAGCTATTCTCTTAATATTGATGGGGCTTGTAAGGGAAACCCAGGCCCGGCTGGAGGGGATGGCTGTATAAGAAATCCTTATGGTCAAGTTCTATTAAGTTTCTCTTATTTCTATGGGAATGGCACTAATATGATTGCGGAAGGAAGAGCTCTCCTGGATGGTTTACGCCTAGCCAGCCTGCACTCTATCCCTCTGTCAATCATTTATACAGATTCTATGGCTATGGTTGATATGCTTACCAAGAAGAAAGATCCCCCTTGGTCCCTCCTTCCATGGTGGGCAGATATTCAAGAAGATTTTCAGTCATGTGGCTGCCCCATATCCCACACCTACAGAGAGATTAATCAGGTTGCTGATGCCCTTGCCAATTATGCAATAATCATTGGCCGCAACAAGGAGTTTTATTCTTTCAAAGATTTGCCCATACTAGCCAAAGCTTATGCTTTAGCGGATGCATCTGATGTTCCTAATTTTCATAGACTTTTTGTATAGCCTCTTTTCATACTCATTTGTACTAGAGACTTGGTTTCTTCGGTCTCTATTGATCTGTACAGATTCTACACAAAAAGAAAAGTAATAAAATCAGCATTTAGGGGTTTGCTTGGTGGAGTGAGACCATTCCCTTCCTCTGGAATTGGGGTGCACTCTCCCTTCGGCCGCTAGATGACTTTGTGTTTGAGATAAAAAAAATTAGAATAATTCCTTAATAAATAGAATAAGGTATATTTCGACTATTTTGTAAAAATCCATAAAAATTATATTCTTGTAGAGGATAACACGTTTAACAAACTTGTCTTCTGTGGCCAACCCAAATAAAATATGTATGTAGGCCGAATTACTTGATTAAGCTCAAATTGAACACTTAGTTAACCTTACCTTGAAACGCCAAATTCGAGCCCAATACTCCATCAAATGAGCCCAAATCAGTGACAAATAAAAGTCCAAGATGAGAGGATCATTTCCCCTCTCTTAATCTCTCGAAACCCTAACCCTAGGAGATGCATTGGCGGAGTTTGGATCGAGTCAACTTTTGCGGCGGCGTTTACACCAACCCGACTTGCGTGGACGAATACTCCGCGCATAGAACCCTCCAGAAGGCGTGTGACCTATTAAAATGAAGCTCTCTAACCCTAGAATCGTTTAGAACCAGTGGTGGCTGCAGAGGAGCTGGATCGAGGGAGATCTCCAGCGATTAGTGGCTGCGTGTACCGGCATCTTGGGTTTTCTTTCTCCTTCCTTCTTCATCCGATTCAGGTAGGTGATAGCAGGCCAAACTCTACAAATAATATATGATTGGAAGCATCATCGTGTCAACTTTTCATTGATATAGAAAGCTCTAAATTTCATCAAGTGTTCTGCGAGAAAGTTTTAGTAGAAACATGTCACATTTAGGGTTATAATTGTTCTCTTTCGATTAAGTGGTAATTTTAGGCTGCTAACACAAAATTGATTCATGTATCTCGTAGAGTTTTTCGTGCTCTTTCTTTTGCTAGTAAAAGCCCCAAATTCTATGCTTTATATTGTGCGAATTTGATGTTTTAGTTCTGACCCTAGAAACCTCGCAGGAGTTGGGCAAGGCGAAGGGGCAGTGACCTGTCTGGACTTGTGCGGCCACACGATAGACCGCACATCCCAGACATGCGGCCTGTTGTGGACCATATAAATGTTTCTGTCTCTGATCGTTTCCTTGGAATGTGTGGCCAAATGCCAACCGCATGTCTATCATGCGGCCAGGTACAGACCGCACATCCCTTCCAGCGGCATACGACCGACCGTCCATCTCCAGCAGGCCTTCGGACCTGAGGGGGCATGTGCGGCCTGTCTGTGACCGTCCATGGCAATGTAAGGTCCAGAACTGACCGCACATCTATAAGAGAACAGATTAATTATCATTTCAGCATGTTATGTTAGTAGATTAGTGGTTAATGGCATGTTAGCAACACACCTAATAAACTGTAATTCATGACAGTAAATAATTCTTGCTGATTTATTTAATTTGAGCTTGATCTTGATTCATCTTTCCAATGAATGTCAATCTTAATTGTGAGTCATTGATAATTGAAATGGCTATTAGGTTTACACTTGTATAACCTTAGACGTGAACCTTTATTATCCCCTAGATTTGAATTTGGACTCAATCGAATTGCTGTGATCTGAGTTAGTCTGAATTAGACTAGCAGGGACATGCGCGGCCGTTAGTGAACCGCATATCTCCTTGAACGGCCCTCTAGAGACCGTTCATCCCTGGCTAATGTCAATTAGTCTTGGCCAATTATCCTTGATCCATCTTCGGCCAATTCCTGATTTGATCAGCCCAGTAGACCCTAGGCCGACCAGCAAATAGTGGGCTAGACTCTGGTTTAGTTCCACCCTGTCTATGACAGCCCGGGAGCCCACTTGGGTGAATTTCTATATTATTGTTAGACCCTATGTTGTGCGGCCACATATAGCCCGTACATCTTTCAGGCGGCCCTTAATAGACCGTTCAATTGATGAGCGGCTCTGTCAGGATCGCATATCATGACCTCGCTTTTGTAAACTTCTGGCCTTGTACGGCCTAATCCCTACCGTTCATATAGAAGAGCGGCCCTTTATCAGCCGTTCAACCTTGACCTCCCGAGGGCTTAACCTCAGCCCAGTTCCTGTAGTGCGGCCCAGAGGCGACCGCACGAGTTCTTGAGCGGTCCATTAGTAACCGCATATCATCCAGAGATGAGTTTTCTCCGTGTTTTATGGTTTTGAATCCAAGAACATGATGGTTCTTGATAAATTCCTGGACAGAAATTCTGGACAGTATCTCTTCAGCTTAGCCTTGGGATGTTCCGAGGTGAGTTTATACTTGATTATAATTGGCCATTTTAACTTGATTAAAGTCTAGATGGAACTTGGGATCTTGGATCTAATAAATCAATGCCAACGCATCATAGGGGCCCGGTCTGGTCCTGGGGAGAGCACCCGAAAAGTACTTGTGCCCATGGGAGTTTGTAATGACATGGTGAGGCATTGCACCGAGTGCATGACTAGCGTGATGTCTATGACAATGATCTCTTACTTGAATCGTGTTCTACTTGGTTATATTCTTACTTGTTGGCCAATTTCCTACAATTTCCTGTTATATATATTGTTCTTAACTTGCAATTCTTGTAGTTATATCATTCTGCCATATTGTTATTCCATTCCATTCTTTAGCACTTTCTTTTATTATGTTGTTTCATTCGATCGTTATTTCTTTTCTTCCGTTTCATATATGTAATTAATTGGTTAATCACTTACACTTGCCTATTGTTACCTACTGAGCGTTCGCTCATATAGTTATTTTCCCCCCTTTCTAGGTAGCTCAGGTGAAGATTCACAGATGGATGGGAATGGGCAAGAGTGATGACTTGGAGTGTATCAGCTAGTCGTTATGTTGAGATTGTCATAGTTGTTTTACATCTAGCTATGCCTTAGAACTTGTGTTAGTTATTGTAACAGAGTCGAGTAGAGATTATGCTTGATTATGTTTAAGTCAGTTTGATGGTATTTGTAATAGACTTGGAGTTATTCTGTTCATGACGTTATGTTAATTCTTAGCTTATCATGTTATCTTTACTAGCGTTTTCTACTGCCGGTCCCGATATTCCACGTCGGGGCGTGACACCTTCCCTTTGTTTTGCAAATCTCGAGATATCTTCCGTGTACTTCCCTCTTTCTGAACTGCCACGAGATTCTCTGGGGATATGAAGCGGTGTTCTTGATGGGGACTCTGAAAGGGCATGACTTTCAGGATCCGTCGCTTCAGTTTCTGTGGATTTACTTAAGGCGGTGGGGGTGCCTCTTTTTCTGGGGACTTCGCCTTCCCTTATAAATAGCGACCCCCGTAGTGCGCTCATGTCCGTCTCTAGCTGGGTGAGTTGTGAGGAGAGAGTCCTTCCGCGAGATGTCATCTGGAGAGTCTGGCACTTTGTTGGATGACGAACTTCTGCAGGCTCATCGTCAACCTTTGATCCTCCGGAGGGACCCTGCGTCGGCGTCGTGGCGGCCGTGGCCTGCGCCTGGAGAGGGTGGCCATGCCTCTGAGCAGTACAAGCTTGGGTACCTTGATGGTTGGCACGAGGCCTTAGATGAGGTCAATCGCTTGTATGCCGGCAGAGGGGTCTTGCTTCTTGAACCAGCTAGGTTCCGTCCCTAGAGGGATGTGGGGTCTCCCTGTACTTGCCTTTTCTGCTCACTGTCCTTGACTCCTTTGTTGTTCGCCTTGCTTTCATGGTACATAACTACTCCTCTTTTTCTCTTTGGCTCGCAGACGCGCGATGAGATGTTTCCCGTTGCTGGAGCATCTTTCTTCTGGCGGGGAGGGGCGTATGATGGTGCGAAGGCTGTTTTCCATTCTTCCACTCTGTGAGCCTGGGCGGAAGCATCCTCCCGAGCCGAGGGGTAGGCTCTTCCGCTTGAAGATGGCTGCAGGCGGGGCAGTAAGACTTGCTCGCCAGTTTGCAGGCATGGCCAGTGTGTTGCACCGGCCTCCATAATGTGTGAGCCTCATTGCTCTAGTGCCCCCCGTCAACCAGGGGTGGTCGGATCAACCGACCTAGTTTTCCTGGTGTAGGTCTCTCTGCCAGTGGCATCCCTGTGGGTCTGTTTCCACATAACAAAAGGGATGCTAGGTGAGGACCTCTCATGAGTGGGTCGAGGGATGGAGGGTTTGGCCCTCTTCACTAGCATAGGTGGCTCCTTCTGTTTGTTCGCTTCGTTAGAACAAGCGACCGAGGAGATGCCGTCTACTCGTGGAAGAAGTGATAGGTGTCTGCCCAACTGGTAGCAGCTGATCGAACGATGACAGTGCCCAAGGGACAAGAGACTAGGGTTGCATGTAGCAACGGTTGAGTACATCTTGTCATATGCTTGTAAATCGGTCACGTGAGGGTGACTTGCCGATCTTTGGCAGCTTGTATTTCGACTACAAGAATAAAAATTCTTTGATTTGAGTCAACGTTCATTGTGTACCTTTGTTGGAAGGCTTTGGCATGTCTCTGAGTGACTCTCCCGCGTACATGCTTTGTGGTATTTGCGTCCTTATTTGTTTACTGCCATCACTTTTGAGGACAGCAGTGCTCGCCTCTAGGGAGCCCTTAGGCTACCTTCTCGTTTTCAAGGGGAGCGGTGCTCGCCCCTAGGAAACCCTTGAGATTACCTTTTCATTTTCAAGGTGAGCAGTGCTCGCCTCTAGGGAACTCTTAGGTTACCTTTTCATTTTCAAGGGGAGCAGTGCTCGCCTCTAGGGAACCCTTAGGTTACCTCTTTGTTTTCAATGGGAGCGGTGCTCGCCTCTAGGAAACCATTAGGTTTCCTTCTCATTTTCAAGGGGAGCGGTGCTCGCCTCTAGGGAACCCTTAGGTTACCTCCTCATTTTCAAGGGGAGTAGTGCTCGCCTCTAGGGAACCCTTAGGTTACCTCCTCGTTTTCAAGGGGAGCGGTGCTCGCCTCTAGGAAACTCTTAGGTTACCTTCTCATTTTCAAGGGGAGCGATGCTCGCCTCTAAGGAACCCTTAGGTTACCTCTTCGTTTTCAAGGGGAGTGGTGCTCGCCTCTAGGAAACCCTTAGGTTACCTTCTCATTTTCCTCTAGGGAACCCTTAGGTTACCTCCTCGGGATACGTAGGTAACTTACCTTGGTGGAGTACGACTGGTGACGATTTACTGGAAGAATTTCCTGAGGTTGATGGAGTTCCACGTCCTGGGTACCTCTCCCCCCCAGCGTTACCAGCATGTATTCTCCTTTGCCGAGTGTTTCCGCTACCCTGTACAGGCCTTCCCAGTTTGGTGCGAGCTTCCCTGCAGCTCCTCTTGGGTCAGCCACGCTTGCTCGTCATAGAACCAAATCTCTAGGGAAGAAGTGTCATTCTTTAACCCGGGCGTTATAATGTTGGGACAGCTTCTGTTGGTATGCTACGAGTTTTACTTGTGCACCTGCTCTATCTTCCTCGAGCAGGTCCAAGTTCTCTCGCATTGCTTGGTTATTCCTGTCCTCGTCGAAGTGTCCCACTCATAACGTGGGGTTCGATATCTCTACCGATACCACTGCCTTAGCGCCATAGGCGAGGTGGAAGGGTGTCTCCCCGGTGGTGGCTCTAGCGGTGGTTCGGTGGGCCCATAAGATGCTCGGAATTGAGTCTACCCAAGAATCACCCGCTTGGGCCAGCCGGGTCTTGATGCCGTGGAGGATTGTTCGGTTGGCATTTTCTACCAGCCCGTTAGCCTGGTGGTGTCCTACCGAAGTGTAGTGGTTCCAGATCCCCAGTCCCGAGCATTTCTTCTGGAAGGCCGTGCTCGGGAACTGCCTGCCGTTGTCGGTTGTGAGAACCCTTGGTATCCTAAAGCGACAGATGATGCTTCACAGTATGAATTTCCAAGTTGCTTCGCTCATGATCTTCCCCTACGGTTCTGCCTCGATCCACTTGGTGAAGTAGTCTATGGCGACTATGAGGAATTTCTTCCTCCCTTGCACCTCGGGGAAGGGACCTAGTATGTCCACCCCCCACCGAGCGAATGGGCGGGGCTCCATCAAGGCGTGAAGTTGTGTAGCTGGCTGATGATGTAGGTGGGAATATTTCTGGCACTGGGGGCACCTCCGAACATACTCGAGGCAGTCTTGCTGTAGGGTAGGCCACCAGTATCCTTGTCGAATTAGTGTCTGTGCGAGTGCTCGCCCCCCTACGTGGCTTCCGCAAAGTCCTTCGTGGACTTCTCGGATGGACTGGCCGGCCTCCGTTGGGAACAAATTCTTTAGCAGGGGAGCCGAGAGGGACCGGCGGTATAGCCAGCCGTTCACTATTGTGAAGTGAGTCGCTCGTGCTCGCGTACGCCGGGCTTCAGCGCGGTGGCTTGGGAGTTGTTGCCGTAGGAGGAAATCCAAGAGAGGGTCCATCCAGGAGGGCTCGCAGTCGATTGTGTTTACCTGGGGCATTGGCTCATCTATGCTCGGCGCCAATAATTCCCCTATCAGGACCGATCTGGAGTTGGAGACCGCAGTGGCTGACGCCAGGCGAGACAGGGCGTCTGCTCGGACGTTTTCTCCCCGCGGGATGTGGACCACCTTGAAGTGAGAGAATTCCTTTGCCGATGCCTTGGCCTTCTCCAGGTATTTGATCATGGTTGGTTCGTGCGACTCAAACTCTCCTCCGACCTGGTTGGCAATAAGCAAGGAGTTGCTGTACACTCGCACGCTGGACGCCCCCAAATGTGACGCCATGAGCAGCCCTGAGAGGAGTGCCTCGTACTCGGCCACATTGTTCATAGTCGGGAAGTTGAATCGCAAGGCGTACTGGAGTTCTAATCCTTCAGGTGAGAGTAAGACCAATCCCGCTCCGCTACCCGCTGCGCAGGATGATCCGTCGACGTATAGTTCCCATGCAGGTCCCGAAGATTGCTCAGGCGAGTCCTCGGCAGGTATGGTGCATTCGGCAATGAAGTCGGCGAGGGCCTGAGCTTTGATCGCGGTCCTTGGGCGAAACTTGACATCAAATTCTGCCAACTCGATCACCCATTTGATCAGCCTTCCCGAGGCGTCGAGGTTCTGGAGGATTTGTTGCAGTGGCTGGTCGGTGAGGACGACGATGGGGCGAGCTAAGAAGTACGGCCGCAGCTTGCGAGCGGCCGTAACGAGTGCCAGGGAGAACTTTTCAGTTCGTGAGTACCAGAATTTCGGTCCTTGTAACGCTCGGCTGACGTAGTAGATGGGTTTCATGATCCCTGCCTCCTCTCACGTGAGCACAGCACTCATCGTGCTTGGCGGCACAAAAAGGTACAGGAGTAGCTATTCTCCCTTTTACAGTTTGGCGAGGATGGGAGGCGTCGCCAGATAACGTTTTAATTCTTCGAATGCCTGCTCGCATTCTTGAATCCAGTCAATCTGACCTTTCTTCTGCGGCACTTGATTGGCTTGCTTGATCAACCGGAAGAAGGGGAGGCAGCGCTCGACGGCTCGGGATAGGAACCGAGCCAAGGCAGCGACGCGTCCGGTGAGGCACTGTACGTCCCTCACTCGTGGGGGTCACCGCATCTCCAGCACTGCTCAGATTTGGTCAGGGTTGGCTTCGATCCCCCGGTGGATAACTAGGAAGCCCAGAAACTTCCCTGATCGTACATCGAACGCACATTTGGCTGGTTTGAGCTTCATATTGTACCTCCTAAGGGTGGCGAAGGTCTCCGCCAGGTCCCCCAAGTGATCGGTAGCTTAGAGGCTTTTTACGCGCATGTCGTCAATGTACACCTCCATGTTGCGGCCGATCTGCGAGTCGAACATGTGGTTGACGAGGCGTTGGTAGGTCGCCCCTGCATTCTTTAGCCCGAACGGCATCCGAGTGTAGCAGTACATGTCATGGTTGGTGACGAACGCGATTTTGTCTTGGTCGGGCTTGTGCATGCTGATCTGATGATAGCCGGAGTAGGCATCTAAAAAGCTTAGCATTTCATGCCCGGCCGTGGCGTCAACCAGTTGGTTGATCCGTGGCCTGGGAAAGCTATCTTTTGGCGTAGCTTTGTTGAGGTCGGTGTAGTCCACGCACATCCGCCACTTCCCGTTCCTCTTGGGGACCAGGACTACGTTGGCTACCCAGTCCGGGTATTGAGTGGGCCTGAGCAGCCCTGAGCGTAGCTTCTCGCTTACCTACTCTCTGATGATGGCCTAGCGCTTGGGGTTGCAACGCCATCGGCGCTGCTGTATTGGGCGACAGGCGGGGTCCAACCTAAGTTGGTGGGTGATGACCTCTGGTGGGATCCTGAGCAGCTCGTCCTCAGACCAAGCGAACACATCATGGTTGGCTGTGAGGAAGTATGCATAGGCTTACTTGTCCTGCTTGGACAGAGTAGCACTGATCTTCAGTGTCCTGTTGGGATCGCCCCCCACCTGAATGAGGTACAAGTCTTTGGCCGACGCACTTGTGCTCGGACCTGGATCCTCAGCTCTTGCTTTCTTTTCGGGTGGTGCTTCTTCGGGACGCCGGTCGCTAGTCGAGATGAGGTAGCATCTTCTGGATTCCCTCTAGTCTCCTCGAACCTCCCCCACCCCCCGGTAGGGAACTTGAGTTTTTGATGATAGGAGGAGGGGACACCTCGGAGCGTGCCGAGGATCCCTCGACCGATGATGGCATTGTATCCTATCATTGCCCGAACAACCGTGAAGTCGGCGAGGAATGTTACCTCTTTTGGCGCGGTACCAAATGTGATCGGAAGCGAGATGCGCCCTTCTGGTTGGACTGTAGTGCCAGAGAATCCGTATAATGGTTTGTGTAGGGGCGTCAATCGAGATAGGTCCACACCCATGGACACAAGACAGTCGTACGCGATAGCATCTGGTCCACTTCCATTATCAACTAATATTCGATGCACTGTACACTTGTTTATAGTGGCAGAAACCACCAAGGCATCAGAGTGGGGTATGGTCACACCCTCCAGGTCATCCTCGGAGAAAACAATGGGGTCTCCTAGACGACCAGGGGTGGAAACCCCTCATCTGGTGTTGTCACCTTGGTCCACATCATGGACAACCGATGCGTATCGTCGTCGACGGCTTGCGCTATCCCCCCCCCCCCACGGACGGTCCTCCAGAAATCATCATGACCTCCTTTCTGTTGGGCCGGTTGTCGATCGACGGGGGCGTCTTCTGTCGCCTCTCAGCGGCTTTGGCGAGGAATTTGTCGAGGAGTCCTCGGCGGACAAGGTCCTCGATGGCATCCCTCAAGTTGATGCAGTCGGTGGTGTCGTGGCCGTAGTCACGATGGTAATGGCAGAACTTCTTCGTGCTCCTCGTCCTCGGATCTGACTTCATTCGGGGAGGCCACTTGAGGAAGGGCTCCTCCCGAATCTCCATCAAGATCTAGTCAGGTGGAGCTGTCAGGGGCGTGTAGTGTCGATAAGCGCCCCTTTCCTTTTTGGAACAGTCGCGGCGGTCCCCATCGCATCGCTCTCATTTGTTTCGGCCCTCTCATGGCGGGTCGACAGACCTCATGCAAACGGACCGATCAGACCCGGCCGCGCGGCCTAGGGCCGCGGTGTTCTCCTCGCAGTGCGCATGCTTCTGCGCTAGCGTGAGGAGGTCAGGGATTGTCGTCGGGGCTTCAACCCTGAGGGCGCACCGGAGGATGTGGTCTCGCGTCCCCTGGGTGAGCGCCGTGGTTGCTATGCCAACGTTAAGGTGGGGGATGCGGAGTGCCTCCGAGCAGAAGTGGGAGACAAAGTCCCACATCATCTCTTCTTTCCCCTGCCTGAGGGTGAGCAAGGTCACCGCGGACTTGACCACCTTTCGGCAGCCGATAAAGTTCTCCTTGAACAGCTTCATGAGCTGCTGGAAGGAGAAGATGGTCCCGACCGGTAGGGACTCGAACCATGCCCGGGCGTTCTCCCAGTGGGTCGTCACGAACGCCAGGCACTTCACAGTGTCCGGGGTCCGGTGAAACACCAAGTGAGACTCGAAGCTATGCATGTGGTCGGCCGGGTCAGTAGTGCCGTCGTAAAAGGTGAATGATGGCATTTGGAGCTTTGGCAGGATGGGGACCTTATGATTTCCCTGGAGAAGAGAGCATGGAAGTCTATGTCATCATCGATCAGGCCGCGATTCTTAGTGGCCAAGAGGACGTCATCCAGGTATCGGGCTTTGTCCTCAATCTCGTTGAAGCGTTGGAGCCGGCGATCCATCTCCGAGTTGGAATGTAGTGGGCTGCACACCCTTGGTGCGGGCTGGCTGCGCGATCGTCGGGTCCTAGCGATCGAGGCGTAGGACTCCTCGCGTACTTGGCGGGGGTTCTCCCCGGTGTGTCCCCTCTCGTCCTCCAGTCGTTCGGGTAGGGCGAGTTGGGGTTCGATCCACTGGTTCCGGAGCTTCTGGCAGAACTCTGTCAGGGCTCGGATCTGCTGGCGGATTTCATCTAGGTCACCTGGGGTGACCTCTAGTCGGGGATGAGCGGAGGAAGCTTCCTGCGATCCCCGGCGGGAGTTGGGTCCCTAGTGGGAGCCGTGTCCCCGGTTACTGGCATTGCGGAGTCTTCCATGGGGTGCCATAGCTTTCTGCTCTAGTTTCCCACAGACGGCGCCAATAAGTGTAGAGGTAGGAAAATGGTTTCTAGGCCACGTACCACCTTCTCTATTTATTTGTTGGGGAAGACGTCTCGCACCCGTGGAAGCCTGCAAACACCAGAAGCCAGAAAGGTGTCAGAAGGAGTCCCAGGTGCTATCCTAGGGGACAACTGTTGACAGCTAAAATATGAACAAAGATAAAGATGGGACCAGACCAGCAACGAAGATTGGAAGATGCCTGCAAAGTCAGGATTGAGGGAGGACCCTCACTACCGACTAATTGCCCGGCCAGGACCTTCTCAGGCCTGGCTGATGTCCGGTGTTATCGTCATCCAGACGACGATACTGATGAAGCGCTGAGAACCTTGGATTTGTTTCCGGGGAGATCATGTCACCATAAGAAAGGGGCCTTCGTCGGTTCTGATATGTTTTAGGAAATCAATAAGGCTGGACAGAATATGGGCTTTAAAAATGGGCCTGTTGAATGGGCATGTTAACATGCTATTGAGGATGGGCCTGATACCCCTCACGCCGAGAACCTCCCCATGGCCACAGGCGCGCCGGGAAGCCCCTCCATGGGAGCGCGCCGGGAACCCCTGCTATAGGCGCGCCGAGAATCACTTGCGATGGACAGGGGTATATAACCCCTTTTTCTCCCACGAGAAGAGGGGAGGAGGATCGAAAAGAAAGAAAAAGAAAAGGATAGCCAGATAAAGAGACCAACAGAGAGAGAGAGCCTCCTCCGCTGAGAAAAGAGAGAAGAGATCAATCAGAAGAGAAGGAGAAGAAGAAGAAGAAGAAGAAGCTCCAGGTGGGCAGGCAGCTGGGGAGGGAGAGGAGTCAATGCTCCGCCCTCCCCCATGTTTTCTTTCTTCTTCATGTAATTATACAAGTTTTATCTCGATGCATCGGATGTAACCGGGATATCCCGGCCTCTGTTTTATCTTCTTTCCCTCACTCCCTCCTTGTAATTGGTCTGAGTCTTGGAATGATATTATGAAATGAAACGCTCCAATGGCCCATTTGGGCGCTGGGTGATTGAAGTATCTGCCCTCTGTCTTTCTATGCATATATCTTTTATTTAAATGTCTAGACGATTCGGGTTTCAAAGTCGTTTCTACGAGTCTGTTCTTCGAAGAGGAATGAAGATAGGGCCCCTACCCTCATCTAATGGGTTACTGGGTTCTGTTTCCTTCTCCCCTCCTGTCTCGATGGAAGATCCCCGATATACATTCGAGTTTTCCTTCGAGGTTCCTTCTTTGGCCAATAAAACCCAGGCCAAGATCCACCTTCACACCATCACTCCCATTTTCCCTCCCCTCGGATCATGGTTTTCTCGAATATCATAGATTTCTGTCAAGCTCCCATCTCGTTCAGGGTCAGAGACATCAATCTCTTGACTGTCTGAGCAGCAGGTGAGTAGAGAAAATGCCATACGTCCCACGAGGATTCGATAATGGATGGTCTGCCCTTCGACTGATACTAACCTCCATGTAATCCCCTCCTGCACTCCAGATCTTGCCTCAATCCGAGCCAGAAATCCCAGAAATCTCCTAAGCAGAGTATCGCAATCAAGCCATAAACCCTTTAGCCCCTTCCCGACGTGGTCATTTCCCCGCCGAGAGCTACGCCGCCGAGAGGTCCCTTGCTTTATCCCCTTCAGCAAATCAATAAAACCCTTTGCAATACAGCCTTCCCGGCCTGGGGGCCTCCCGGCGCCAGGTTCCCGGCACGGTAACGAGCGCGCCGAGAACCCCTGCGCCGAGAGCTCCCCCCCTTGGCCAATAAAATCCACGCCGGGAACTACCCTTCCTGCCATCCCTTCTTTACGCTATGAATTCTCTATTCCTTGAATCCCGGATGAAAGCCTTCCTGCTACAGGCCAAGGAACCACACAGATGCCCTCTGAAGTCCGATCAACCAAGCCTTGCATCTTGTCGAAGGATACTCTAGATCATCATATGTGCCTAAGGGATAAACATCATTGGGGATAACTCCCCTACATAACCTTACGAGCTAGAGAAACTCTGCCACTGCATAAGTTTCAATGGCCTCAAAGGGATATTAAGTTGGTGCTGTGATCACATACACGGGCTAGGGGTCCCATACCCCCCTTATTCTGGCTTTCATCCCGGCACTCTGTGGGTGATCGTCTATTACTCCCTGGCATACGCTAGGTACGGGGGAGGTGCTGCTGAAATCCTCCCAGCCGATGAAAAATAATACTAAAGCTGTCCTTTGGGCTCCGTATGGTAATGGTGAAAAGGACCTCTGTGTGGGGCTCTTCCCCTCCAATCCCTCTCAGTTCTCGGCCTCCTTTGAAGCATATACAACTAAAACCAGTTGAACCCCATCTCTAGTCTCCAGAGCCAATCTACTCTGATATAATTCCCAGAAAACTCTCAAAATCCTAAAAATAGGGTACCGTAAAGTTCTAAACCCCTCACGGCGCCCAAACACCCCTTCTCGGCCAGCTACCTCTCGGCGCCACCAGCTCCCGGCGCGGCCTTCAGCGCGCCGGGAACCCCCAGGCCGAGAGCTCCTCTTCCCCCTTTTAGCAAACGCCGATAACCCCCTTGGAGAATCTTCAGCGCGCCGGGAAGTCGGCGCCGGGAGCTTCCTGGATTCTTCCCTTTGGCTACGCCGAGAACCTACATCTTCTTGCTACTCACGCCGGGAGCCTTAGCCTCCCATCTGTGGTCATGCCGAGAGCCTAGGTTGCCACCCTGTGAGCCCAAATGCCCAGAGCTAACCTACACAGAGATATTCGTGGATCACCAGATGTGTCCCGAGGATAAAGTTAAAGGGAGATAGACTCCCTTATGTTCCATCGATTCGTGTCGAAGTCACAACGACGCGCCTCCCTCTTAGCTCCGGTGAGCCATGCCAATGCATGAGTGCCACCAGCTCCTGTGAGGGAAGAATCAAACATTGCCTTAGGGCATACGTGTGTAACGTGGAGAGGCCCGACCTCTCTCTTTCTTTCGGCTTTCACCCCGGCACTCCGTGGGTGATAGCCTATTTCCCTCTGGGCATGATCCAGACCATGGGAAGTGCCGCCGAAATGTTAATCGATGCTTTAAACCTCCGTCATGATCGCGGCTCATCCTATCCGTGATTGATATCCTCTGTTTTACCTTTCCCCTGAGTCTGATTATTTTTCAAGCCGTCGATTCAGCGATATCGTCTGTTTCTACAATCGATGTTATTATCTTGCCCGCCTTCCTGGCTCTGGTATGAAATTCAAACTGCGCACATAAAAAAGAATATCCTTTTTATTATTGCCTCTCGAGGCCTCCTATTTTGGCGTTTAATCAAGGGTTGTCCTTCCTTGGAAGTGCGTAATTAACGTCATAGCCTTTATGGTATGACGGACTTCTGGTCCCGACTCGGACTTCACAATCGACTGACCAAGTCAGATCAAGCACACAATAAAATCGTCACACACGTGACTGGCACGCCTAATAAATCAATAAATCAAAAATCCCAAATAAAATATAAATAAATAATACAATGAAATAAGATAAAATCCACGTTCCACAAGCTGGCACGCCCGGTGGGACGGAGTCTCCCTTCATCTCTATGCCAAAATAGGAGGCCCGGCGGCCCCTCTTAGATTCTAACTGTGCGCTAATCCTATTTCAAGGAACTAAAATGACGAGTGGATTCGTCTCCCTCCACTTCGGCCAGCAGGACGTTGATGCTTATGTTTGCGAGGGCTACCTGGCGGTGCCCACGATGTCCGGGTCCATGCCCCCTGCTGACGGATTGCCCAACTACTTGGGCCTCGTCTTCACCGACCTACTGGAGGTTGCTGACAAGGAACAAGGCACTGCTACAGGTGCCCCGATGAAGACTGCTGATGAGAAGGGAAGCTCACCAGAAAAGACGGCCTTGATAGTCGTTGCCTGCTTCGTCCACCATATCCAAAGGAGGGACACAGTCCCCGCTGCTGCCCTAAAAGGGAGAAGAGGTAACCGGAGGAGCCGGTATGCTGTTGCTAGCCGTCTTCTTTCAAAATTCTGGAAAGATGACGATGATCAGAAATGTCCGGGTGAACCTTAGTGGTCGCCCCAGGAATATCAAACCGGACAGGGTTGTCTCAACAGTCCGAACTAACAATGCATTCCAAATACTGGCCACCAGGAGGGCCAACCGGACGAATGATGAAGGAAAGTCGCTAGCTCCCAAGCCGGCAAGATATAGACAGGTATGGAGGCGGAAGAAGATACAGAGCTGGATTCCGGCTCAAGAGCAAGGTGCCACTACTATCCACCCTGAAGCCAGAGTCAGGAGAGATAAACAAAAAGAAAAGAAGAAACTATTTCCATCCGCCCCAGAGCAGGGGGTAGAAGACGGGAAAGAAAAGAAGAAGATACCACTGCCATCCGCCCCAGAGCCGGGGCCAGGAGATGCCAGAAGAAAGAAGAATATGCCGCTATTATCCGCCCCAGGATTGGGAGTAGGAGATGGAAGAAAGAAAAGAAGATATTGCCGTCATGCACCCCGCAACTGGGGGCAGAGGAAAAGAAGATGTTGCTGTCTTTCACTCTGGAACTGGGGGCAGAAGATGTCAGAAGAAAGAAGAAAATGCTACTGTCATTCACCCTAGGGCTAGGGGCAGAAGGAGAAAAGATGCCATCGCCACTCGCCATGAAGGGGGGGGGACAATATATACTGCCAAAGGGAAAAACAAAGAAGAATGGAAGATCAAGCATATGCTGCTATTCCAAAGGGACCGAAGGCCTGCGCCAGACAGGCTGATATCTTCAAATATTCCAAGGCGGAGCATTTGGCTGCCCAAATTTCAAGGCTGGTTTATCAGCTAAAAGATCGAAGAGAGGCTGCTGCCCCGATCAGATCTACAAAGGCATAGCCAAGAAGAAATGGACCAGGCAGTTCAAGACTACCTCCACTGTCTAGGGAATTCCTCCCTATGGTAGCAAAGATTGTCTCGTGCCTTGGGCACCCTACATGAAAAAGATGAAACCTCAGAAGATGTGGCGTTTGGAGTCTTATCCTCAGACTCCAACGACTATGAGGATGGATGTAGGGTCAGACATCGAAAAGACCGCCCCAAGAGGGAAGAAGCAGAAGAAAGGACTTCAGTCTTTGACCGCCTCACATATCCGAGTCGGGTCAGAGGGAAAGTCCACAGCCAGAAGGGAAATATGCAGGTTTTTCCTGTAATATGGCCGGTGTCACCGGAAAATATAACACACTACCAGACCAGCCTGAAGAGCTGATTAAATTAGCACACGGGCCAAGTACCGTCACAAGAAGAACCCGAGCAGTGAAAGAAAAGATAATGGCTGCCGATAAAGCTCAAGAAGTCACTATGATGACAGTCAATGTAGTGACTGCGGAGGAAGAAGGCAACCCTTTGGGTGTTTCCACTGAAGAAATATCGGGAGAAGTACAGATCCAAACAACCCTGGATCCCATGATCCAGATGATATTCAAGAAGATACCAGCAGGAGATTGACTCCCATAGAAGACAACTCAATGAAAGAGGCGAGCATACACTTGTCTCCAAGCATGCTGAGCCAGCTGGACAGACTTCCAGCTCGATAGAGGTGGTCTCTCCGGTCTGTCCTGCTCAAACTAACAAAGGCAAGGCGTCGAGTCAACCTTCTCTACAATAAGTGGCAGCCCAGCCCTCTGCATCTCAAACGCAGCCTACCGTGCCTACTCTGCATACAACAATTATGACAACCCCCTTCAGCCGGCAGCGAACACACTTCTTCCTGGAGCCCATAGAGCCGGATGTGGCTGGCAAGCTGATGATAGAAAAGATTATTGAAATGAAGCTGTCCGAAAGGGCCAGGAATTCCAGTACCTATGATGTTTATAAGGTACCATATCCTGTGCATTATGCTACTATGAAATTGCCACCAGGCGTCAGCAAGCCACCGAAATTTGAAAAAAAAACTCAGTGGCCGGGGCACCCCCAAAGAGCATATAGCCTACTATACAACAATTATGGGTGATTGGCATCTAATGAATCCTACCTCCTGAAATTCTTCAGCTCGTCCCTTACAGGGTTAGCCTTTGAATGATACTTTGGCCTACCGGCTGGGTCAGTGACTGATTGGCCCGATATGCAGCGGAATTTTCGGGACAGATTTCATATTACAGAAAGAGAAATCACAATGGCCGAGCTATATGCAACAAGGCAGAAGTAAGATCAGACCGCTCTGGATTATATAAAAAGATGGAGGAACCTCGCCATGAGATGCAGGCGGCCGTCCAAATTTGCAAACAGAATCTTCGGCGGGAGACTCTCGAAAGAATGATTGGGATGGATATAAGGTCATTTGGCCGACTAAACAGCGCTGCAGTGAGGGTCGAGGCCTTCCTCTCTAGTGGCCCTTTGACTGCTACTGCTATACGCCACAAAGCTAGATCAGCTAATAAATGGCCCGTGCCTACAGAAGCCGGTACAATAGACTTCAAGATGTTTGAGCAACAAAAAGATAAAGAAAAAGGCGCTGCCCGCCCTCCTCCCGCTGGAACGGCTGATCAGAAGGATGGCCCCGCTCTGCGAGCCAGGATGAGCAAGCCTTATCCCTTTCCTAAGGAAAAGACTTGGCTCCTGTTTAAATGGGCCGCCCAATGTGACAAAATTGTCCTTCCCGATCCAAAGAGACCTGGTGATGCCAAAAGAAAAGATGACCCCCGCTTCTGCCCATACCACCAGGCGTTGGGTCATCCCATTGAAGATTGCTATGAATTCAAAGATGCTATTGAAAGGATGATTAAGAAAGGGGAACCACATCTGGGTGAATACAGAATGGACTCACCACGCCCGCATGAGCTGCCTGAGCTAAAAAGAGCAGTCAATGTGATATCCCTATACCGGCAGTTGCCTAAAGTGACGTCAAAAGCCTGTGCAGAAAGCACCGATGGACCCGTCCTGCGGGAGCATGTCAAATCCCCGGGCCTGATGCAGAAAATGAAAAAGGAATCAAAAGTGCCAGATGTGCTAGATGACCCCTTAGCGGTACAGATGCCGACCACCAAAAGGAAGGAAAAGCGGCATGCAAAGAAATATGGGGGGAACAAAGTCTGCTCCTATAACATGCTGTCGGTCTCGCCCGGCAATGGCCAAACTCTCAAAGAAGATGAGGAAGAGATATGCTCCGCACCAGTAAGGTCAGGGCAAGCCAAAGCTTTAGTCTCCCGTCATGATGATAAAACCAGGGAGAAGTATGGGCAGACTCTCGCCACCAAAAGGAGAAGCATGCTACCCCACTCCTCCTCCATATGGAGGCATAAGGGCAAAGATGTCAATCTCTGAAAATCAAGGCGCGTCTAGCGTCTTTAATAAAACACCGCCAGTCCCTCCTGAGGTCAGGATAGGGGGGCAACATTCTTGGCCTTGCCATGATGACAGAATTATATGAAAAATTGCAAGAAGTTGAATTGCTGCAGAGCAAGCTGAATGAAACGAGTTTTCATACACCTGGTCTGCACTCAAATCCACCAATTCTGGCGGTGATGGATGGGCCCAAAATAGAACAGATGAGGGAAATGAAACCTGCCGAGGAAGGAATTACTAAGGCAGAACTGTATGAGACTAAACAAGGGGTTGATGAACCTGCTCTGGATTATATCCGCCGATGAAAGAACCTTTGCGCCAGATGTCGGCACCCGCCGTACCATGAGGAGGCTGTCCAGATATGCAAGCGCAACCTGAAGATAGAAATATTAACAAGGTTGATTGACATCGAAGTCAAGTCCTTTGATCTCCTGAATGAGATTGTGGCTGATATTGAGGCCTTTGTGACAAAATATTGCCCGGTCGCTACCTCCCTAAGTCAAAAGAACAAGCCTGCCAGTGAACAACTGATGCATAAATATATTCACATTGCCAATTTTCAAAGCTTTCGAGAAACAAAGGAAGAAGGCAAAGAAGGCAGCTATCTCTTCGTCGGCAAAGACTGGCGAGCTAGGCCATTCCCTAGGAAGCAAAACGACTAAACCCTACTCCTTTCTTAAGGAAAAGACTCGGGCCCTGTTCGAGTGGGTCACCCACTACAACAAGGATATACTTCCGGCCCCAAAGAAGCCCGGTGATGCTACAAGAAAAGATGACACCCCACTCTGGGGTAGATATATACCAAAAAAAGGGAGGGGAAGAAAAAATGATGATGGTGAAGGATGCCAATGATACCCCTTCCTAGGGGCAGATGTACACATGAAAGATTTAAAAAAAATGATGAGGGATGCAGAGGATGCCTCGTTCTGGGGGCAGATGTATTAACACAAAAAAAAAGAGATGGTGAAAGATATGATGATACCCCATCCTCGGGGCACGTGTGAATAAAAGAAATGATGATAAAAAATGGTGAAATAACAAATATAGAGGGTACTCCCATTCGAGGGGTGATGCACATCAAAAAAAAAGAGAAAGATGACGAAATGATGGAAGATGCAGATGATACCCCATTCTGAGGAGGGGGATGCATATCAAAAAAAAAGAAGAAGAAAAATAGGAAGAAAAATGATGATTATGAGATGATGGAAGTTTCAAATGGTACCCCATCCCGGGGGCAAATGTATGCCAAACAATGAGAAATATTGATGGTATCCCATTCTTGGGACAAATGTACACCAAAAGAATGATGGAAGACACACATGGTTCCACATTCTAGGGGTAAATGTATGAGATGTCAATGGCAGCATGCATGGCCGTTGCCGGATATGTTCACCCCTTTAAAGGGGCAATGATCACTTATGGCAATGATGAATAAGATTGGAGCATTGACCTTACAAGGGCCATCCTGTCGCGGACTCTTATACTACACCTCTGCTGCTGATGTCAGGGACTATCCAAATGATGGAATCCTAGATAACAATGAACAACGAATGATGGATCAATGAAGAATGATGGAAGTTCACCGAATCACCGGCATTCAAGCTGATAGATGCCTGATGAGCCTTCAGAGTGCCAGAGATGTCTAACCATCAGCATTCGAGATGACAGATGCTCACAAACATGGATTGCCAGTATAGCCAGCTAAGGGAAATCAAAATTCTAGCTATCGGTGCCCAGGTCGATAGATATTCTACCAGCGACACTCAAGCCGACCAACATGCAAAGATTGTCGAAGAAAAGTCAACAGAATCAGTAGATATCCAGCTGATCAGACCCCAACATTGAAGATGAAACTCACAATTCCAGCAAACGGCTTCGGGCCCGAGCCACCATCCACATCCTCTAGATCAATTCAGACCTTTTGTCTGGATAAATCATGAAACCCTATTTCTTTGCGTTAATGTCAAACCTCACATTAACGATGAAACTCACATTTCCGGTGAACGGCTTCGTGCCCGAGCTGCTATACACGTCCTCTAAATCAATTCAGACCTTTCGTCTGGATAGATTATGAAACTCTATCCCTTTGCGTTAATGTTAAACCCCAACATTGGCGATGAAACATACATGCCCAGTAAACAACCCATTTTATTGGTCTAGTGGCACTCCGCCCTAGCCAAGCTACCCTTTACTTGGTCTAGCGGCACTCCGCCCTAGCCGAGCTACTCTTATCTTGGTCTAGTGGCATTCCGCCCTAGCCGAACTACCCTTCCTTGGTCTAGCGGCACTCCGCCCTAACCAAGCTACTCTTTTCCTTGATCTAGCGGCACTCCGCCCAAGCCGAGATACACCCTTTCCTTGGATTAGTGGCACTCCGCCCTAACCAAGCTACCTTTCCTCGGCCTAGTGGCATCCAGCCCTAGCCGAGATACACCCTTTCCTTGGATTAGTGGCACTCCGCCCTAACCAAGCTACCTTTCCTTGGCTTAGTGGCATCCAGCCCTAGCCGAGATACACCCTTTCCTTGGATTAGTGGCACTCCGCCCTAACCAAGCTACCTTTCCTCGGCCTAGTGGCATCCAGCCCTAGCCGAGATACACCCTTTCCTTGGATTAGTGGCACTCCGCCCTAACCAAACTACCTTTCCTTGGCTTAGTGGCATCCAGCCCTAGCCGAGATACACCCTTTCCTTGGTCTAGCGGCATCCCGCCCTAGCCGAGCTACACCCTTCCTTGGTCTAGTGGCACTCCGCCCTAACCAAGCTACCTTTCCTTGGCCTAGTGGCATCCCACCTTAGCCGAGCTACACCCTTTCCTTGGATTAGTGGCACTCCGCCCTAACCAGGCTACCTTTCCTTGGCTTAGTGGCATCCAGCCCTAGCCGAGATACACCCTTTCCTTGGTCTAGCGGCATCCCGCCCTAGCCGAGCTACACCCTTTCTTGGTATAGCGGCACTCCGCCCTAACCAAGCCATCCCTTATCATGATCTAATGGCATTCCGACTTGTCACCCTCCCAAAAAAGAGGGGAAGAGAGAATAAAAGAATGAAAATAAATAAATAAAAAAGATGGGGTTAAAAATAGAGATACCCCGCCGGTCTTGTTCAGGTTTTCTGAGCAAGGGCAAAAATGGCTAAAACCCAGCTGTGGTGAAAACCCGAAAGGGCACTTCAGGCAAAATCGGGTACCCCGCCACGTGAAAACCCGAAAGGGTGCGTGGGCAAAAGCAAGAGGGGGCTGGCCCCGGCGAAAACCCGAAAGGGCGCTTGAGTCAGTAATGTGGTGATCCTAAAGAAGCCTCACCTCTCGCCATAAATCTCTCGTCGATCGACCGGCACCTTGCCCGATCAACGATCAAACCCACCCAGTATAGACCCTACGTCTGTCCTGATAAAACTCTCATACCTTGTCCAAAGCCCCACCATGGTGAAGTTCACCGTTGATCGATCGGCATCCTGCCCGATCAATGATGAAACCTATCCAGTTTAGACCCTACGTCTATCCTGATGAAACATATGAAATCTTTGCATTGGTATAAACCCAATACCGATGATGAAATCTGCTGTTGGTCGATTGGCGCACTGCCCGATCAACGATGAAACCTGTCCGGGCTAGACCCTATGTCTGTCCCGATGAAACCTATGAAATCCTTGCATTGGTATAAACCCAATACCGTTGATGAAATCTGCTGTTGGTCGATTGGCGCACTGCCCGATCAACGATGACACCTGTCCGGGCAAGACCTTACGTCTGTCCCGATGAAACCTATGAAATCCTTGCATTGGTATAAACCCAATACCGATGATGAAACCTGCTGTTGATCGATTGGCGCACTGCCCGATCAGCGATGAAACCTATCTGGGCTAGACCCTACGTCTATCCCGATGAAACCTATGAAATCTCTGCATTAGTATAAACCCAATACCGATGATGAAACCTGTTGTTGATCGATTGGCGCACTGCCCGATCAACGATGAAACCTGTCCGGGCTAGACCCTACGTCTATCCCGATGAAACCTATGAAATCCTTGTATTGGTATAAACCCAATACCGATGATGAAACCTGCTGTTGATCGATTGCCGCACTGCCCGATCAACGATGAAACCTGTTAGGGCTAGACCCTACGTCTGTCCCGATGAAACCTATGAAATCCTTGCATTGGTATAAACCCAATACCGATGATGAAACCTACTGTTGATCGATTGGCGCACTGCCCGATCAGCGATGAAACCTATCTGGGCTAGACCCTACGTCTATCCCGATGAAACCTATGAAATCCTTGCATTGGTATAAACCCAATACCGATGATGAAACCAACTGTTGATCGATTGGCACCTCGCCCTTTCCACCGAGATACACCCTATTCATCGGTATTGGGTTTATACCAATGCAAGGATTTCATAAGTTTCATCAGGATAGACGTAGGGTCTAGCCCTGACAGGTTTCATCGTTGATCGGGCAGTGCGCCAATCGATCAACAGCAGGTTTCATCATCGGTATTGGGTTTATACCAATGCAAGGATTTCATAGGTTTCATCGGGATAGACGTAGGGTCTAGCCCGAACAGGTTTCATCTTTGATCGGGCAATGCGCCAATCGATCAACAGCAGGTTTCATCATCGGTATTAGGTTTATACCAATGCAAGGATTTCATAGGTTTCATCGGGATAGACGTAGGGTCTAGCCCAGATAGGTTTCATCGCTGATCGGGCAGTGCGCCAATCGATCAACAGCAGGTTTCATCATCGGTATTGGGTTTATACCAATGCAAGGATTTCATAGGTTTCATCGGGACAGACGTAGGGTCTAGCCCTGACAGGTTTCATCGTTGATCGGGCAGTGCGCCAATCAATCAACAGCAGGTTTCATCATCGGTATTGGGTTTATACCAATGCAAGGATTTCATAGGTTTCATCGGGATAGACGTAGGGTCTAGCCCGGACAGGTTTCATCGTTGATCGGGCAGTGCACCAATCGATCAACAGTAGGTTTCATCATCGGTATTGGGTTTAAACCAATGCAAGGATTTCATAGGTTTCATCGGGATAGACGTAGGGTCTAGCCCAGATAGGTTTCATCGCTGATCGGGCAGTGCGCCAATCGATCAACAGCGGGTTTCATCATCGGTAACGGGTTTATACCAATGCAAGGATTTCATAAGTTTCATCGGGATAGACGTAAGGTCTAGCCCGGATAGGTTTCATCGTTGATCGGGCAGTGCGCCAATCGACCAACAGCAGATTTCATCATCGGTATTGGGTTTATATCAATGCAAGGATTTCATAGGTTTCATCGGGACAGACGTAGGGTCTAGCCCGGACAGGTTTCATCGTTGATCGGGCAGTGCGCCAATCGACCAACAGCAGATTTCATCATCGGTATTGGGTTTATACCAATGTAAAGATTTCATATGTTTCATCAGGATAGACGTAGGGTCTAAACTGGATAGGTTTCATCATTTATCGGGCAGGATGCCGATCGATCAACGGTGAACTTCACCATGGTGGGGCTTTGGACAAGGTATGAGGGTTTTATCAGGACAGACGTAGGGTCTATACTGGGTGGGTTTGATCGTTGATCGGGCAAGGTGCCGGTCGATCGACGAGAGGTTTATGGCGAGAGGTGAGGCTTCTTTAGGATCACCACATTACTGACTCAAGCGCCCTTTCGGGTTTTCGTCGGGGCCAGCCCCCTCTTGCTTTTGCCCACGCGCCCTTTCGGATTTTCACGTGGCGGGGTACCCGATTTTGCCTGAAGTGCCCTTTCGGGTTTTCACCATAGCTGGGTTTTAGCCATTTTTGCCCTTGCTCAGAAAACCTGAACAAGACCGGGGGGGTATCTCTATTTTTAACCCCATCTTTTTTATTTATTTATTTTCATTCTTTTATTCTCTCTTCCCCTCTTTTTTGGGAGGGTGACAAGTCGGAATGCCATTAGATCATGATAAGGGATGGCTTGGTTTGGGCGGAGTGACGCTATACCAAGAAATGGTGTAGCACGGCTAGGGCGGGATGCCGCTAGACCAAGGAAAGGGTGTATCTCGGCTAGGGCTGGATGCCACTAAGCCAAGGAAAGGTAGCCTGGTTAGGGCGGAGTGCCACTAATCCAAGGAAAGGGTGTAGCTCGGCTAAGGCGGGATGCCACTAGGCCAAGGAAAGGTAGCTTGGTTAGGGCGGAGTGCCACTAGACCAAGGAAGGGTGTAGCTCGGCTAGGGCGGGATGCTGCTAGACCAAGGAAAGGGTGTATCTCGGCTAGGGCTGGATGCCACTAAGCCAAGGAAAGGTAGCTTGGTTAGGGCGGAGTGCCACTAATCCAAGGAAAGGGTGTATCTCGGCTAGGGCTGGATGCCACTAGGCCGAGGAAAGGTAGCTTGGTTAGGGCGGAGTGCCACTAATCCAAGGAAAGGGTGTATCTCGGCTAGGGCTGGATGCCACTAAGCCAAGGAAAGGTAGCTTGGTTAGGGCGGAGTGCCACTAATCCAAGAAAAGGGTGTATCTCGGCTAGGGCTGGATGCCACTAGGCCGAGGAAAGGTAGCTTGGTTAGGGCGGAGTGCCACTAATCCAAGGAAAGGGTGTATCTCGGCTAGGGCGGAGTGCCGCTAGACCAAGGAAAAGAGTAGCTTGGTTAGGGCGGAGTGCCGCTATACCAAGGAAGGGTAGCTCGGCTAGGGCGGAATGCCACTAGACCAAGATAAGGGTAGCTCGGCTAGGGCGGAGTGCCGCTGGACCAAGTAAAGGGTAGCTTGGCTAGGGCGGAGTGCCACTAGACCAAGAAAATGGGTTGTTTGCTGGGCATGTATGTTTCATCGTCAATGTTGGGGTTTAACATTAACGCAAAGGGATAGAGTTTCATAATCTATCCAGACGAAAGGTCTGAATTGATTTAGAGGACGTGTATAGCAGCTCGGGCACGAAGCCGTTCGCCGGAAATGTGAGTTTCATCGTTAATGTGAGGTTTGACATTAACGCAAAGAAATAGGGTTTCATGATTTATCCAGACGAAAGGTCTGAATTGATCTAGAGGATGTGGATGGTGGCTCGGGCCCGAAGCCGTTTGCTGGAATTGTGAGTTTCATCTTCAATGTTGGGGTCTGATCAGTTGGATATCTACTGATTCTGTTGACTTTTCTTCGACAATCTTTACACGTTGGTCGGCTTGAGTGTCGCTGGTAGAATATCTGTCGGCCTGGGCACCGATAGCTAGAATTTTGATTTCCCTTAGCTGGCTATACTGGCAATCCATGTTTGTGAGCATCTGTTATCTCGAATGCTGATGGTTAGACATCTCTGGCACTCTGAAGGCTCATCAGGCATCTATCAGCTTGAACGCCGATGATTAGGCGAACTTTTATCATTCTTCATTGATCCATCATTCGTTGTTCATTGTTATCTAGGATTCCATCATTTGGATAGTCCCTGACATCAGCAGCAGACGTGTAGTATAAGAGTCCGCGACAGGATGGCCCTTGAAAGGTCAATGCTCCAATCTTATTCATCATTGCCATAAGTGATCATTGCCCCTTTAAAGGGGTGAACATATCCGGCAACGGCCATGCATGCTGCCATTGACATCTCATACATTTACCCCTAGAATGTGGAACCATGTGTGTCTTCCATCATTCTTTTGGTGTACATTTGTCCCAAGAATGGGATACCATCAATATTTCTCATTGTTTGGCATACATTTGCCCCCGGGATGGGGTACCATTTGAAACTTCCATCATCTCATAATCATCATTTTTCTTCCTATTTTTCTTCTTCTTTTTTTTTGATATGCATCCCCCTCCTCAGAATGGGGTATCATCTGCATCTTCCATCATTTCGTCATCTTTCTCTTTTTTTTTTGATGTGCATCACCCCTCGAATGGGAGTACCCTCTATATTTGTTATTTCACCATTTTTTTATCATCATTTCTTTTATTCACACGTGCCCCCAGGATGGGGTATCATCATATCTTTCACCATCTCTTTTTTTTTGTGTTAATACATCTGCCCCCAGAACGAGGCATCCTCTGCATCCCTCATCATTTTTTTTAAATCTTTCATGTGTACATCTGCCCCTAGGAAGGGGTATCATTGGCATCCTTCACCATCATCATTTTTTCTTTTCCCCCCCCCCCTTTTTTTGGTATATATCTGCCCCAGAGTGGGGTGTCATCTTTTCTTGTAGCATCACCGGGCTTCTTTGGGGCCGGGAGTATATCCTTGTTGTAGTGGGTGACCCACTCGAACAGGGCCCGAGTCTTTTCCTTAGGAAAGGAGTAGGGTTTAGTCGTTTTGCTTCCTAGGGAATGGCCTAGCTCGCCAGTCTTTGCCGACGAAGAGATAGTTGCCTACTTTGCCTTCTTCCTTTGTTTCTCGAAAGCTTTGAAAATTGGCAATGTGAATATATTTATGCATCAGTTGTTCACTGGCAGGCTTGTTCTTTTGACTTAGGGAGGTAGCGGCCGGGCAATATTTTGTCACAAAGGCCTCAATATCAGCCACAATCTCATTCAGGAGATCAAAGGACTTGACTTCGATGTCAATCAACCTTGTTAATATTTCTATCTTCAGGTTGCGCTTGCATATCTGGACAGCCTCCTCATGGTACGGCGGGTGCCGACATCTGGCGCAAAGGTTCTTTCATCGGCGGATATAATCCAGAGCAGGTTCATCAGCCCCTTGTTTAGTCTCATACAGTTCTGCCTTAGTAATTCCTTCCTCGGCAGGTTTCATTTCCCTCATCTGTTCTATTTTGGGCCCATCCGTCACCGCCAGAATTGGTGGATTTGAGTGCAGACCAGGTGTATGAAAACTCGTTTCATTCAGCTTGCTCTGCAGCAATTCAACTTCTTGCAATTTTTCATATAATTCTGTCAACATGGCAAGGCCAAGAATGTTGCCCCCCTATCCTGACCTCAGGAGGGACTGGCGGTGTTTTATTAAAGACGCTAGACGCGCCTTGGTTTTCAGAGATTGACATATTTGCCCTTATGCCTCCATATGGAGGAGGAGTGGGGTAGCATGCTTCTCCTTTTGGTGGCGGGAGTCTGCCCATACTTCTCCCTGGTTGTATCATCATGATAGGAGACTAAAGCTTTGGCTTGCCCTGACCTTACTGGTGCGGAGCATATCTCTTCCTCATCTTCTTTGAGAGTTTGGCCATTGCCGGGCGAGACCGACAGCATGTTATAGGAGCAGACTTTGTTCCCCCCGTATTTCTTTGCATGCCGCTTTTCCTTCCTTTTGGTGGTCGGCATCTGTACCGCTAAGGGGTCATCTAGCACATCTGGCACTTTTGATTCACTTTTCATTTTCTGCATCAGGCCTGGGGATTTGACATGCTCCCGCAGGACGGATCCATCGGTGCTTTCTGCATAGGGTTTTGACGTCACTTTAGGCAACTGCCGGTATAGGGATATCACATTGACTGCTCTTTTTAGCTCAGGCAGCTCATGTGGGCGTGGCGAGTCCATTCTGTATTCACCCAGATGTGGTTCCCCTTTCTTAATCATCCTTTCAATAGCATCTTTGAATTCATAGCAATCTTCAATGGGATGACCCAACGCCTGGTGGTATGGGCAGAAGCGGGGGTCATCTTTTCTTTTGGCATCACCAGGTCTCTTTGGATCTGGAAGGACAATTTTGTCACATTGGGCGGCCCATTTAAACAGGAGCCAAGTCTTTTCCTTAGGAAAGGGATAAGGCTTGCTCATCCTGGCTCGCAGAGCGGGGCCATCCTTCTGATCAGCCGTTCCGGCGGGAGGAGGGCGGGCAGCGCCTTTTTCTTTATCTTTTTGTTGCTCAAACATCTTGAAGTCTATTGTACCGGCTTCTGTAGGCACGGGCCATTTATTAGCTGATCTAGCTTTGTGGCGTATAGCAGTAGCAGTCAAAGGGCCACTGGAGAGGAAGGCCTAGACCCTCACTGCAGCGCCGTTTAGTCGGCCAAATGACCTTATATCCATCCCAATCATTCTTTCGAGAGTCTCCCGCCGAAGATTCTGTTTGCAAATTTGGACGGCCGCCTGCATCTCATGGCGAGGTTCCTCCATCTTTTTATATAATCCAGAGCGGTCTCATCTTACTTCTGCCTTGTTGCATATAGCTCGGCCATTGTGATTTCTCTTTCTGTAATATGAAATCTGTCCCGGAAATTCCGCTGCATATCGGGCCAATCAGTCACTGACCTAGCCGGTAGGCCAAAGTATCATTCAAAGGCTAACCCTGTAAGGGACGAGCTGAAGAATTTCAGGTGGTAGGATTCATCAGATGCCAGATCACCCATAATTGTTGTATAGTAGGCTATATGCTCTTTGGGGGAGCCCCGGCCATTGAGTTTTTTTCAAATTTCGGTGGCTTGCTGACGCCTGGTGGCAATTTCTTAGTAGCATAATGCACAGGATATGGTACCTAGTAAACATCATAGGTACTGGAATTCCTGGCCCTTTTGGACAGCTTCATTTCAATAATCTTTTCTATCATCAGCTTGCCAGCCACATCCGGCTCTATGGGCTCCGGGAAGAAGTGTGTTCGCTGCCGGCTGAAGGGGGTTGTCATAATTGTTGTATGCAGAGTAGGCACGGCAGGCTGCGTTTGAGATGCAGAGGGCTGGGCTGCCACTTATTGTAGAGAAGGTTGACTCGGCGCCTTGCCTTTGTTAGTTTGAGCAGGACAGACCGGAGAGACCACCCCTATCGAGCTGGAAGTCTATCCAGCTGGCTCAGCATGCTTGGAGACAAGTGTATGCTCGCCTCTTTCATTGAGTTGTCTTCTAAGGGAGTCAATCTCCTGCTGGTATCTTCTTGAATATCATCTGGATCATGGGATCCAGGGTTGTTTGGATCTGTACTTCTCCCAATATTTCTTCAGTGGAAACACCCAGAGGGTTGCCTTCTTCCTCCGCAGTCACTACATTGACTGTCATCATAGTGACTTCTTGAGCTTTATCGGCAGCCATTATCTTTTCTTTCACTGCTCGGGTTCTTCTTGTGACGGTACTTGGCCCGTGTGCTAATTTAATCAGCTCTTCAGGCTGGTCTGGTAGTGTGTTATATTTCCCAGTGACACCGGCCATATTGCAGGAAAAAACCTGCATATTTCCCTTCTGGCTGTGGACTTTCCCTCTGACCCGACTCGGATATGTGAGGCGGTCAAAGACTGAAGTCCTTTCTTCTGCTTCTTCCCTCTTGGGGCGGTCTTTTCGATGTCTGACCCTACAGCCATCCTCATAGTCGTTGGAGTCTGAGGATAAGACTCCAAACGCCACATCTTCTGAGGTTTCATCTTTTTCATGTAGGGTGCCCAAGGCACGAGACAATCTTTGCTACCATAGGGAGGAATTCCCTAGACAGTGGAGGTAGTCTTGAACCGCCTGGTCCATTTTTTCTTGGCTATGCCTTTGTAGATCTGATCGGGGCAGCAGCCTCTCTTCGATCTTTTAGCTGATAAACCAGCCTTGAAATTTGGGCAGCCAAATGCTCCGCCTTGGAATATTTGAAGATATCAGCCTGTCTGGCGCAGGCCTTCGGTCCCTTTGGAATAGCAGCATATGCTTGATCTTCCATTCTTCTTTGTTTTTCCCTTTGGCAGTATATATTGTCCCCCCCCCTTCATGGCGAGTGGCGATGGCATCTTTTCTCCTTCTGCCCCCAGCCCTAGGGTGAATGACAGTAGCATTTTCTTCTTTCTTCTGACATCTTCTGCCCCCAGTTCCAGAGTGAAAGACAGCAACATCTTCTTTTCCTCTGCCCCCAGTTCCGGGGTGGATGACAGTAATATCTTCTTTTCTTTCTTCCATCTCCTACTCCCAATCCTGGGGCGGATAATAGCGGCATATTCTTCTTTCTTCTGGCATCTCCTGGCCCCGGCTCTGGGGCGGATGGCAGTGGTATCTTCTTCTTTTCTTTCCCGTCTTCTGCCCCCTGCTCTGGGGCGGATGGAAATAGTTTCTTCTTTTCTTTTTTTTATCTCTCCTAACTCTGGCTTCAGGGTGGATAGCAGTGGCACCTTGCTCTTGAGCCGGAATCTAGCTCTGTATCTTCTTCGGCCTCCATATCTGTCTATATCTTGCCGGCTTGGGAGCCAGCGGCTTCCTCTCATCGGTTTCCCAGTTGGCCGCCCTAGTGGCCAAAATTAGGACCTTGTTGTCAGTCTGGACGGTCGAGGCAACCCTGTCCGGACGAACGTCTTTGGGGAGACCATCGAGGTTCACCCTACATCTCCGATCATCATCATCTTTCCAGAATTTGAAAGGCGACGGCTTGGAGCAGCATACCGGCTCCTCCGGTTAGTTCTTCTTTCCTTCTGGGCAGCAGCAGGGACCGTGTCCCTGCTTTGGATATGGTGGGCAAAGCAGGCGACGACTATCGAGGCCATCTTTTCTGGTGAGCTTCCCTTCTCATCAGCAGTCTTCATCGGGGCACCTGTAGCAGTGCCTTGTTCCTTGTCAGCAACCCCCAGTAGGTCGGTGAAGACGAGGCCCAAGCAGTTGGGCAATCCGTCAGCAGGGGGCATGGACCCGAACATCGTGGGCACCGCCAGGTAGCCCTCGCGAACATAAGCATCAACGTCCTGCTGGCCGAAGTGGAGGGAGGCGAGTCCACTAATCATTTTAGTCCCTGGAGCTAGGATTAACGCACAGTTAGAATTTAAGAGGGGCCACCGGGCCTCCTATTTTGGCGTAGAGATGAAGGGAGACTCGGTCCCACCGGGCGTGCCAGCTTGTGGAACGTGGATTTTATCTTATTTCATTGTATTATTTATTTATATTTTATTTGAATTTTTGATTTATTGATTTATTAGGCGTGCCAGTCACGTGTGTGACGATTTTATTGTGCGCTCGATCTGACTTGGTCAGTCGATTGTGAAGTCCGAGTCGGGACCAGAAGTCCGTCATACCATAAAGGCTATGACGTTAATTACGCCCTTCCAAGGAAGGACAACCCTTGATTAAACGCCAAAATAGGAGGCCTCGAGAGGCAATAATAAAAAGGATATTCTTTTTTATGTGCGCAGTTTGAATTTCATACCAGAGCCAGGAAGGCGGGCAAGATAATAACATCGATTGTAGAAACAGACGATATCGCTGAATCGACGGCTCGAAAAACAATCAGACTCAGGGGAAAGGTAAAACAGAGGATATCAATCGCGGACAGGATGAGCCGCGATCATGACGGAGGTTTAAAGCATCGGTTAACATTTCGGAGGCACTTCCCATGGTCTGGATCATGCCTAGAGGGAAATAGGCTATCACCCACGGAGTGCCGGGGTGAAAGCCGAAAGAAAGAGAGAGGTCGGGCCTCTCCACGTTACACACGTATGCCCTAAGGCAATATTTGATTCTTCCCTCACAGGAGCTGGTGGCACTCATGCATTGGCATGGCTCACCGGAGCTAAGAGGGAGGCGCGTCGTTGTGACTTCGACACGAATCGATGGAACATAAGGGAGTCTATCTCCCTTTAACTTTATCCTCGGGACACATCTGGTGATCCACGAATATCTCTGTGTAGGTTAGCTCTGGGCATTTGGGCTCACAGGGTGGCAACTTAGGCTCTCGACATGACCACAGATGGGAGGCTAAGGCTCCCGGCGTGAGTAGCAAGAAGATGGAGGTTCTCGGCGTAGCCAAAGGGAAGAATCCAGGAAGCTCCCGGCGCCGACTTCCCGACGCGCTGAAGATTCTCCAAGGGGGTTATCGGTGTAGGCTAAAAGGGGGAAGAGGAGCTCTCGGCCTGGGGGTTCCCGGCGCGCTGAAGGTCGCGTCAGGAGCTGGTGGCGCCGAGAGGTAGCTGGCCGAGAAGGGGTGTTTGGGCGCCGTGAGGGGTTTAGAACTTTACGGTACCCTGTTTTTAGGATTTTGAGAGTTTTCTGGGAATTATATCAGAGTAGATTGGCTCTGGAGACTAGAGATGGGGTTCAACTGGTTTTAGTTTATATGCTTCAAAGGAGGCCGAGAACTGAGAGGGATTGGAGGGGAAGAGCCCCACACAGAGGTCCTTTTCACCATCACCATACGGAGCCCAGAGGACAGCTTCAGTATTATTTTTCATCGGCTGGGAGGATTTCAGCAGCAACTCCCCCGTACCTAGCGTATGCCAGGGAGTAATAGATGATCACCCACAGAGTGCCGGGATGAAAGCCAGAATAAGGGGGGTATGGGACCCCTAGCCCGTGTATGTGATCACAGCACCAACTTAATATCCCTTTGAGGCCATTGAAACTTATGCAGTGGCAGAGTTTCTCTTGCTCGTAAGGTTATGTAGGGGAGTTATCCCCCAATGATGTTTATGCCTTAGGCACATATGATGATCTAGAGTATCCTTCGACAAGATGCAAGGCTTGGTTGATCGGACTTCAGAGGGCATCTGTGTGGTTCCTTGGCCTGTAGCAGGAAGGCTTTCCTCCGGGGTTCAAGGAATGGAGGATTCACAACGTAAAGCAGGGGTGGCAGGAAGCATGGTTCCCGGCGTGGGTTTTATTGGCCAAGGGGGAATGCTCTCGGCGCAAGGGTTCTCGGCGCGGTAATGACCCCGCCGGGAACCCGGCGCCGGGAGTCCCCCTGACCGGGAAGGCTGTATTGGGATAGGCTTTATTTGCCTTGCCGAAGGGGCTAAAGCAAGGGGGATCTCTCGGCAGAGTAGTTCTCGGCGGGGAAATGGCCACGCCGGGAAGGGGCTAAAAGGGGTTTCTGGCTTGGCTGCGATACTCTGCTCAGGAGATTTCTGGGATTTCTGGCTCGGATTGAGTCGAGATCTGGACTACAGAAGGGGTTTACACGGGGGTTAGCATCAGTCGAAGGGCAGATCATCCATTATCGAATCCTCATGGGACGTATGGCATTTTCTATACTCACCTGCTGCTCAGACGGTCAAGAGATTGATGTCTCTGACCCTGAACGAGATGGGAGCTCGACAGACACCTGTGATATCCAGGGAAACCATGATTCGAGGGGGAGGAAGAGGAGGGACAGAGCCTAATAACCCACCGGATGAGGGTTGAGACTCCGTCTTCGTCTTCCACCAGAGGACAGGCTAGGGAGGAGGATCGAAAAGAAAGAAAAAGAAAAGGATAGCCAGATAAAGAGACCAACAGAGAGAGAGCCTCCTCCGCTGAGAAAAGAGAGAAGAGATCAATCAGAAGAGAAGGAGAAGGAGAAGAAGCTCCAGGTGGGCAGGCAGCTGGGGAGGGAGAGGAGTCAATGCTCCGCCCTCCCCCCATGCTTTCCTCTTTTTTGTTTCTTTTTCTGATGTAATCTGGCGAGGCTTTCTCGATGTATCAATGTAGCCAGAGGATTCCGGTCTCGATTTCCATCTCTATGTCTTTCGTTTACCTTCTACGATCTGTACAGGTTTGGGATGATGCAATAATATGAAAGATGAACATGGCTCGTTTGGGCATTCGATCGATTGAAATATCTACTGTATTTCTCCCCTTCTTGTATCGGCTGTTCTTCTGAATGTCGTTTTGCCTAGATGTTATAGCTTTTCGATCCATGTTTCGACCTCCCCTCCCTAGCCTGTCCTCTGGTGGAAGACGAAGACAGAGTCTCAACCCTCATCCGGTGGGTTATTAGGCTCTGTCCCTCCTCTTCCTCACCCTCGAATCATGGTTTCCCCGGATATCACAGGTGTCTGTCGAGCTCCCATCTCGCTCAGGGTCAGAGACATCAATCTCTTGACCGTCTGAGCAGCAGGTGAGTATAGAAAACGCCATACGTCCCATGAGGATTCGATAATGGATGATCTGCCCTTCGACTGATGCTAACCCCCGCGTAAACCCCTTCTGCAGTCCAGATCTCGACTCAATCCGAGCCAGAAATCCCAGAAATCTCCTGAGCAGAGTATCGCAGCCAAGCCAGAAACCCCTTTTAGCCCCTTCCCGGCGTGGCCATTTCCCCGCCGAGAACTACTCTGCCGAGAGATCCCCCTTGCTTTAGCCCCTTCGGCAAGGCAAATAAAGCCTATCCCAATACAGCCTTCCCGGCCTGGGGGACTCCCGGCGCCGGGTTCCCGGCGCGGTCATTACCGCGCCGAGAACCCTTGTGCCGAGAGCATTCCCCCTTGTCCAATAAAACCCACGCCGGGAACCATGCTTCCTGCCACCCCTGCTTTACGTTGTGAATCCTCCATTCCTTGAACCCCGGAGGAAAGCCTTCCTGCTACAGGCCAAGGAACCACACAGATGCCCTCTGAAGTCTGATCAACCAAGCCTTGCATCTTGTCGAAGGATACTCTAGATCATCATATGTGCCTAAGGCATAAACATCATTGGGGATAACTCCCCTACATAACCTTACGAGCCAGAGAAACTCTACCACTGTATAAGTTTCAATGGCCTCAAAGGGATATTAAGTTGGTGCTGTGATCACATACACGGGCTAGGGGTCCCATACCCCCCTTATTCTGGCTTTCATCCCGGCACTCTATGGGTGATCGTCTATTACTCCCTGGCATACGCTAGGTACGGGGGAGGTGCTGCTAAAATCCTCCCAGCCGATGAAAAATAATACTGAAGCTGTCCTCTGGGCTCCGTATGGTGATGGTGAAAAGGACCTCTGTGTGGGGCTCTTCCCCTCCAATCCCTCTCAGTTCTCGGCCTCCTTTGAAGCATATACAACTAAAACCAGTTGAACCCCATCTCTAGTCTCCAGAGCCAATCTACTCTGATATAATTCCCAGAAAACTCTCAAAATCCTAAAAACAGGGTACCGTAAAGTTCTAAACCCCTCACGGCGCCCAAACACCCCTTCTCGGCCAGCTACCTCTCGGCGCCACCAGCTCCCGGCGCGGCCTTCAGCGCGTCGGGAACCCCCAGGCCGAGAGCTCCTCTTCCCCCTTTTAGCCTACACCGATAACCCCCTTGGAGAATCTTCAGCGCGCCGAGAAGTCGGCGCCGGGAGCTTCCTGGATTCTTCCCTTTGGCTACGCCGAGAACCTCCATCTTCTTGCTACTCACGCCGGGAGCCTTAGCCTCCCATCTGTGGTCATGCCGAGAGCCTAAGTTGCCACCATGTGAGCCCACATGACCAGAGCTAACCTACACAGAGATATTCGTGGATCACCAGATGTGTCCCGAGGATAAAGTTAAAGGGAGATAGACTCCCTTATGTTCCATCGATTCGTGTCGAAGTCACAATGATGCGCCTCCCTCTTAGCTCCGGTGAGCCATGCCAATGCATGAGTACCACCAGCTCCTGTGAGGGAAGAATCAAACATTGCCTTAGGGCATACGTGTGTAACGTGGAGAGGCCCGACCTCTCTCTTTCTTTCGACTTTCACCTCGACACTCCGTGGGTGATAGCCTATTTCCCTCTGGGCATGATCCAGACCATGGGAAGTGCCGCCGAAATGTTAACCGGTGCTTTAAACCTCCGTCATGATCGCGGCTCATCCTGTCCGCGATTGATATCCTCTATTTTACCTTTCCCCTGAGTCTGATTGTTTTTCGAGCCGTCGATTCAGCGATATCGTCTGTTTCTACAATCGATGTTATTATCTTGCCCGCCTTCCTAGCTCTGGTATGAAATTCAAACTGCGCACATAAAAAAGAATATCCTTTTTATTATTGCCTCTCGAGGCCTCCTATTTTGGCGTTTAATCAAGGGTTGTCCTTCCTTGGAAGGGCGTAATTAACGTCATAGCCTTATGGTATGACGGACTTCTGGTCCCGACTCGGACTTCACAATCGACTGACCAAGTCAGATCGAGTGCACAATAAAATCGTCACACACGTGACTGGCACGCCTAATAAATCAATAAATCAAAAATCCCAAATAAAATATAAATAAATAATACAAAGAAATAAGATAAAATCCACGTTCTACAAGCTGGCACACCCGGTGGGACATAGTCTCCCTTCATCTCTACGCCACAATAGGAGGCCCAGCGGGCCCCCCTCAAAATTCTGATCCTGTGCGCTTTCCTTATTCTCAGGAAGATACAATGACTATTGGACTTATGTCTGTACGCTTCGGCCAACAACCGATCGATATGCATGTGCGAGTGGGTTACCTGGCGGTACCCCTGTCATTCGGAGCAATGCCCCCTGCTGTCGGGCTGCCCAACTATCTGGGCCTCGTCTTCACCGACCTTCTGCAGGTCAACAACGACGAGCAAGGCACCGCTGCAGGTGCCCCTATGAAGACTGCTGGTAAGAAGGCTGGCTTACCGGAGAAGACGACCTCGATGGCCGTCGCCTGCTATGTACACCAAGTTCAAAGGAGGGACACGGTTCCCACTGCTGCCCAGAGGGGAAAGAGAAATAACCGGAGAAGCCGGTATGCTGCTGCTGAGCGTCGTCTTTCCAATTCTGGGAAGACAATGATGATGGGAGATGTTAGGGTGAACCTCAACGGTTGCCCCAGAGAAGTTCGGCCGGATAGAATTGTCCCGACTGTCCAGACCGACAACAGGTTCCGCGTCCTGGCCGCTAGGAGGGCCAACTGGGAAGCTGATGAAAGGAACCCACTGGCGCCCAAGCCAGCAAAATATAAATAGGTCTGGCGACCAAAGAAGATTCAGAGCTGGGCCCCAGCTCGATATGAGAAGAAGGCTACTGAGGATGTTGTTGCCCGCTTCAGGGCAGGAAACAGAAGAGAAGAAAGAAACTACAGAAGAGATGATATTGTTGCTTACCCCAAGGCTCGGGGAAGGAGAGATGAAAAGAATGGTGAAGGAAGGAGTCTGATTACTACTCGCCCCGTGATGAGGGGCAGAAGATATGAGAAGAAGGAAGACCTTACTGTCACCCATCCCAGGGCCAAAGGCAAAAGATGGGAAGGGAGGAATTATGCCGACACTACCAACTGCTGCCAAGATGGCGACATGGGAATGAGCGAACCAGTCACGGTTGCCATTCCAAGAAGACCAAGAGCCTGTGCCAGACAGGCTGACATATTCAGATATTCTAAAGCCGAGCATTTGAATGCTCAGATGACAAGACTGGCTCATCAGCAGAAAAGTCAGGAAAGATTGATACTCCGACCAGAGCCGCGAAGGCACGATCCGGAGGAGATGAAACGAGTGGTCCAAGACTACTTCCACTACCTGGGGAACTCTGCCCTCGGTCAGCAAAGATTATCCCGTGCTCTGGGCACCGTGGATGAAGAAGAAGGAGAAGCCCTTCAAGAAGTAATGCTCGGAGTATCCTCCTCCGATTCAAATGATTATGAAGAAGGCCGCAAGGCCGGATATGATAAAGAAGACCTGTATAGGGAAGAGGCTGAAGAAAGAGTATCGGTCTTCGACCGACTCAAATACCCTGACCAGGCAAAAAAAAAAGTTTGCAGGCAGAAGGGAAGAATGCAAATCTTCGCCTGTAACATGGCTGGAATCGCCAGGGGGCAGAATATGCTACCAACTCAGCCAGATGAACTGCTCAGGCTGGCTACCAGACCAGGCCCCGTCACAAGAAGAGGTCAGGCTGCAAAAGATAAGATGAAAACTGATGATGAAACCCGCAAGATCACCACCATGACAGTCAATGTGGTGACGACGGAAGAAGAAGATAATCCCTTCATTGATGATGCTGAAGGGACTTCGGGAGATATACAGATCCCGTCCACCCTGGATCCCATGATCCAGATGATGTTCAGGAGATACCAGCAGGAGATCAATGCTCTCAGAAGACAGCTCAATGAGAGACATGAAGCTACACCGGTCTCCAAGCAAGCCGAGCCTGTCGGGCATACTTCCAGCTCAACAAACACGGCTATCCCAGCTGATCCTCTCCTGGCTGATAAGGGCAAAGCACCGAGCCAACCTGTTCCACAGCAAATAGTAGCTCAGCCCTCTGCATCTCAGACACAACCTACCGCGCCCACCTTGCGCGCCACTGTGATGACAACTCCTCACAGCCAACAACAAGCTCACTTCTTCCCAGAAGAGATAGATCCAGCCCTAGCCCACAAGCTGATGATTGAAAGAATTATGGAGATGAAGCTGTCTGAGAAGACCGGTGACTGTGTAAGTATCTATGATGTGTACAAAGTACCGTATCCTCCCTAGTATGCTGCTAAAAGACTACCCCCAGGCGTCAGTAAGCCGCCGAAATTTGAGAAATTCAACGGCCAGGGCTCTCCCAGGGAGCACATTGCTTACTATACCACAATTATGGGCGACCTTGCAGCTGATGAAGCCTATCTGCTTAAGTTCTTTGGCTCGTCCCTCACTGGGATAGCCTTTGAATGGTATTCAAGCCTGCCCGCTGGATCAGTGGTTGATTGGCCTGATATGCAAAGAAAATTCCGCGATAGATTTCATGTCACTGAAAGAGAAATTACAATAGCGGAGCTATATGCAACCAAACAAAGGCAGGATGAAACAGCACTGGACTACATCAAAAGGTGGAGAAACTTAGCCATGAGATGCTGAAGACCTCCTCATCAGGAAGATGCAGTGCAGATATGTAAACAGAGCCTCAAGAGAGAGGTGCTAGAAAAGATGATCACTGCAGATGTCAGAACATTTGACCGGCTGAATAATATAGTGGCGGAAGTCGAGACGTTCTTGTCCAAGCGTCCGACTGCCAATGCTCCCACTGTGCCGAAGGGTTAAACCAATGATCGACGGCCATCACATACTGAGGCTAACGCCGTCGATTTTAGAACCTTCGAGCAACAGAAAGGGAAAAAGGAGGTAGATGAAGCTCCCCCGCCTGAGGGTGCAACAGAAAGAAAAGATAAGGTCTCTCTGAGAGACAGAATGAGAAGGGCTTACTCTTATCCCAAAGATAAGACATCAGCACTATTTAACTGGGCATATAAGTTCAACAAGGTAACGTTGCCTGAACCGAAGAGACCTGCGGATGCAACAAAGAAAGATGATCTGTTGTTCTGTCCATTTCACCGTGCGCTGGGGCACCCAATTGAAGATTGTTATGTCTTCAAGGATATTATGGAAAGAATGGTCAAAAAGGGTGAGCTACAGTTGGGTGATTACCAGGTGAAGCCACCTCATCCGCATGAGCCTCCGCCCTGGAGGATGGCCGCCAATGTGATTTCAGTCTATCAGCAGCTGCCTGAGGAAGCCGTTGAAGAATGTACCAGGCATACTTATGAAGCTTGCCTCCTCACCCCACTGAAAGATCAGGAAGGATGGCAGACGAAGCCCATAAAGAACAGGAAAAAGACTCTTGCAGCCAGCACCAGTGGGGCAACTATCCGGGGTGTCACCCCAAGGCCTGAGCCGCTTCCAGTAAAGCCAGTATGGCGTACAGCTGAGACCAGGCCAGTCATCCGGATCCCTACTCACAACCGGAGGAGACAAACTCCCCTACCTGCACATAAAGAAGTAAGTCCTGCTGTAGCAACCCTGATAAATGAATATTGAAATAAAATTAAAAACATATATATTTACAGAAGTAATACGGATAATAAGAATATGGTTAATTAGACAAAAATAAAATAAATTACAAATAACGCCTCTGAGTAAGGCGTTAATTTAAAAAGACACGCCTCTACAAACGGCGTGACTAAAGAAAGGACGCCCACACGTGCGGTCGTCAACTCTCACGCGACCAAATAGGCAAGTAAAAGAAACGCCCATATCTTGGGCGTGTTTCAAAAATAAGGAACGCCCTTATACAAGACGCTTCTTCAGAAACGACCTGAACAAGGTCGTTAATTTAAGAATAGACGCCCTAACCAAAGGCGTTAATTCAGTTCGTGAACCGATCGAACCCAGAACTTATCCAGGGTAAGTGATAAGCATTAGAAAGAGTTCAAACGCGGTAATGACTCTATCATAGATGTATTACTTCCACACGATCACCAACCCTAATAGGACACCCAAAACCCTATAAAAACTCTCGTTCATCTGAACCCTAAACCATTTGATCGTCTGCGGCTATTACGGTAAAGAACTGAACGTTCTTTCTTTCTATTTTACTGTCAAAAGAAGAGTTACTAACTCTTCATCTCTTTCTCTTCTTACAGATCGAAGAGAGCACCTGCGTACGTGAAGAACAAAGGTAATGTTCTTCTTTCTTTTATCTTCAGCCAAAACATGATGAAGTGAGGATTGATACATCTTCATGTTTCTCTGTAGGGAATTCAATCGAAGAACAAGGGTTCTTCAAAACAAATGATTCTTCCTGCTGCTGATGTGGTTATATAGTTGCAGTAGAAAGGGTTCTCCTCAATTACTTCACAAGTACTCTTCCAGATCATCAATTAAGGTAGGATCTTCTCAAGTCTTGTAGCCCAAACTAAATATATACATACAAGAAGCATCATGCATATCATGTATTAGTTTTATTTTAGTTTCTCGGACGTTGCTGGTATATTTTAAAAGAAACGCCCCTGTCAAGGGCGCTATTTTACAAGATACGACCCTCACAAGGTCGTTAATTCAAAATTATACGCCTTATATATAGGCATTAATTTCATGAACAACCGCATGTAATTAATAATTGATCCTGTTTAAAATTCGATAAATATGAAATATCGATTCTAATATCTTGCATGACTCCACCTGTAAATTCCTACTAATTTTCTCGTCATGACCATGTCTCCTGTCACTTGAAATTTTATTTCCTGGAATATTGTAAATTTCTTGAATTCACGACTTGGACAAAGTCGTTTTTTTATATGTTAACGCCCCAGAACAGGGCGTGATTCTGAAAGCTAACGCCTCTTCCTAGGGCGTTTCTCTGTTAAAATCCTGAAATATATTTATTCTGTAAAATAGAATTAAACAGTAACGCCCCTTCCCAGGGCGTGTTTTCTATCAATCCTGAAAATTATTTACATTCTGACATATATGTAAATAATAAGACGCCTTCTTGTGAAGTCGTCAACTCCTGAAGAAACGCCCCTGACCAGGGCGTGTTTTAGATAAATTACTGAATTATTAAAAATTCTGTAAAATGGAAACATATGTAAACGCCCTTCTGTTAGGCGTTACTTACTTGATAAAACGACTTTACCTAAGTCGTTATTTTACTATAAAATTGATTTTTCACCTGTTTCTGTTAACCGATGGTTTCATATGTTACAATATATATATATCGGCACTATTCTCCACTCCGTGAGTATAGTCCCACGTTTCATGTTGTTTCATCGATCACACTCAACTCTCATTGACATACAAGCTCTCCATTGGACATTCCGTTCCTTTGGACTAGCGAGTTAGTCATAGAGACCTCCGTAAGACTCCTCGTAGCCTTGGATTCCCTCAAGGCCGACTGAGCTGGTTGTACCCTAAAAACCCATTACACGATCTTTGCCATGTCAATCTAAAGAAACATGGTATACCGGCCCTTATGTTTATACAAAGAGTATATCATAAGAAAATTCTTAATGGGATGATGATATCATGCCATATCATGTCGTTCTTGTAAACCTCAATTCTATGATAAGAATGAGGGTATCTTGCTTTGATATACTGTTCATGTGGACCTCAATTCTATATAAAGAATGTTCATACTGATTTGTCATGGTACCTAAGTTAAGGGAACCATATTCTACCTAGTTTTATCGATATCGTGATTATACCGCTATTATCAATCTATGTCCTTTGTCATATTTTGGACTCTATTCTATCCAAGTTGTCATACAAGTCTACAAGCTTGATTATTGAAATTCTATATTGGCTATATAAACAAGAGTGGATGTCAAAAATACATGATAAATGCCTGCGCATATAGGGCCCGATCTGGTCCTGGGAGGAGCACCCGAAAGTACTTGTGCCCATGGGAGTTAAAATGATAAGGTATCTGGCATTATACCGAGTACTTGACTTGCTTGATTGGACATTCCACACACATCTTGTACTTGAATCGTACTTGACTTGACATGAAATGCGTGGCCCGAAAAAGGGTAAATTACTTGCTTGATACATGATAGTCAAAGTTCTTGACATGACTTGTTAAACGTACTTGCTTGAATATCTTGAATACACTTGTTATCTTGTTGAAAGTTCATGATTAGTTCATCTTATTTCCTTGATATTACATACTCTCTATCTTGTCGTTTATGCGAGCATGCATAGCTTTATTGCATTCATGAAAGATGTAATTACTTAAACCCCTTGCTAGTACTTGAGATATAATTTCCTACTGAGCGTTCGCTCATTCCGTTTGTCCCTTTGTACTTTTCAGGTAAGTCCGACGACGATGGAAGTCAATCGGATGGGAATGGTCAAGAGTGAAAGTGATAGAGCTGCTCAAGTGTCATCTAGTCTTTTCTATAGTTTCTTGAGTCAAATATGTATTCTTTTCCTTTTATTAAACAGAGTATTGGATTTGTAATAGTCTATCCATTATGAAATAAATGATTGGGTTATCTTGCTATTTTGCGCGTCTCTGTCTTTGTGTCGAATACACGACCACTCTGATTGACATGATTGATATAAACTCGTCGCGCATCTCCGGGTATCTTCCGCGCTCGGGGCGTGACACCTGCAGCCAGGCGTCTACAGCAGTATATCAATGAGCTCGATGAATATGAGCAGAAAAAGCCCAAAAACCTACTGGTAAAAGATTGTATACTCTGGGAGCAGCTCGAAGAATTAAAAATTGAAGAGCAGCCAGAGGCAGAGCAAAGAAAAGATGAGACTGAGCCCTTCTGGGGGCAGGAGCCGGCAAAGCCGAATTCCCAGAAGAAGAAGGGATGGCCCAAGTCCAAAAGGGGAAAGAAAGTCACGATAGTACAATGCAATACCCTGTCGGTACTCTTTTCCTTTCCCGGGGGGAATGATGAGGATGAAGCATCAAATGCCCCGCTAGAAGCCAACCATGCTGAGGCCTCTACCTCAGCCCATGCAACACGTTCTGGGAAAAGATGGGGGCGCCCGCCACCAGCTAATCATAATATTATATTCAGAGGGGAGCAACCCTATCAGATCCCCGAGCCAGAGGTACGAGGTGTCCAGGTTCCTCCCCCTGCCAGCTTGTACCAAGAAAAAGAAGAGGCTCCTTCATTCCTGGAATTCTTGTCCAATTTGGAAAATGAGCAATTGGCTCACACTGCTCCAGCTAAAAGCAATAAATGCCAGTAGACTGCAGTTAGAAAGTAGAAGCAGCATGAAGAAAATAAAGGAAGTAACCCTCTAGCAGAAACAGGGGTCGTTACTACAGAAGAAGCCTCCCGGGAAACCGATCAAGAGGGTAAAACCAGCACTGGGCAGCAAAGGCCACAGGCACCACATGAACCTCCAAGACCCCGTTGGGTGGAGGAGATGAGACTGTCTAATGTCCGGGTGGGCAGCCGGATCATGAAAATGCTGAAGAAGCTCCCTACCAGGTTCTCCATCTGGGAAATCCTCTCTCTGAGTGAAGAGGCTCGCCAAGCCATTATTGATGCCTTGCAGTCGTCGGCACAGTATGAAGCACTCTTGACAGAAGTGAATTCTGGTCCATCAGTCACATTCACAGATGATGATATGCTAATCCCAAATTCCGGCCATAACAGACCGATGTATATGAGGGGTTCCCTGAACTGTCAGCCGATAAGCAGAATACTGATAGATCCCGGGGCTACTGTGAACATTCTCCCATACCGCATCTATCAGAAATATTACTTGGATCTGCAGCTCACCAAGGTCAGAGACATGAAGATTGCAGGATTCAACCAAAAGTGTGAGACACCTCTTGGGGTAGCTGATTTCAACCTCACATTGGGAGACCTCACTACAGTGGTACGATTCTATGTGATCGACTCCAACACCACGTATAAAGCCCTGCTGGGGAGACCGTGGCTGCATGAATATCAAATAGTGCCATCCATGCTACATCAGTGCATCAAATATTGCCATGAAGGAAAAGAAGAGAGGGTGTTTGCGGATCTGCATCCTTTTGAAGTGTTCGAGTGCCATATGCTCGATGCATCCTACTATACCGAGGTGTCACAAAAGTGCGAAAGGAAAGAGGCTGTGGTCAGCCAGAAAAAGCCCGCGACAGAGGCAAGGAATTGGTCTCCACCGCCACCAAAAGGCTATATTAAAAAGCATGAGGTATCTCACATCTCTTATGCCGGTGACTTTGCTCGGATTACCCCTCCTAGCGTCCACCCGGATAATGCCGATGAAGAAATGAAGTAAAAGTACACTCAGGTGGAGGTGCCGCAGGGTTTATTTAAACCCATCGTCAGCCTTGAGTACCAAATGGTGCTACCACTGAAGACTATGGAAATCCCTCGCTTCTGCGAGCCTCCTATTATATTCTACACCGGGGAGCCAGTCGAAGAAGATGATCAAGACTGTATGGCCCCTGAAGAAGCTGCAAACCGGATGGTACCGATTAAAGGCTTGGATTATACTACCCAACGGGTTTCACAAATGTTCTCCAAGATGCAAATGCCATCAATGCAGCCTGCTGCTCAGAAGAAGGCATTCAAGGAACTGTGGGATCCGCCTCGAGATAGTAAAGAACTAAGGAAGATCACTCAACACCCAGGATTGGGTTATACCCTCCAAGAATACTATGAGGCTGAGGTAGACGTCATATCTGTCTCCTACCGACATGACGATCCTCCCGAGGTAGGATATGACAAATACCCCTCGGAAGATGAAGAAATCATTTATCAATCCATAATGAGCAATGAAGCCCCAGACAACCTGTCAGAAACAGAGACATCTGATGAGACAAAGAAAGCTTGGCACTGGGAGGACCTATCTTCCAAAGAGGATCTGTTCCAGGCTGAAGCAAAATTTGATACGGGAACCCCGGATGAAGATCAAATAGCCAGAGAGCTGGAGGAGTGTCTGGAGTTCGGGCGCATCCTAGAAGAATTCCGGGCTCTACAGAATGATGACCTTTCAGGGGAGCCCACATTAGAAGAGCCTCTAAGGACGGAGAAGTCCACTTCTGAATTTCCTGCTGAACTAGCCTCGTCCTCGGGACAGACTGAACAGAATCCGGTAATATTGGCCCTATATGATGCACCAGCATCCGCTGATGACCAGTATGATGAAACAGAGGAGCATGAAACTGAAGAAGATTATATCCCGGGAGGCTTCATTGATTTGCAAGAAGCCCCGCCCGAAGTCGAAGACGGAGGCCAAGCCACCGTCGATGAGCTGATAGAAATAAATTTGGGATCCGCAGATGAGCCAAGGCCAACATTCCTCAGCGCACTGCTGGAGCCAGATGTCAGGGAACAATATATACAGTTCTTGAAAGAATTTCGAGACTGTTTTGCATGGACATATGATGAAATGCCAGGACTGAGCTCTGATGTGGCACAGCACCGATTGGCAATAAACCCAGAGGCTAACCCTGTAAAGCAGCCTTCCAGGAGAATGCGTCCTGAATTGATAAACCAGATTAACAAAGAAGTTGACAAGCTGATTGAGGTAGGCTTTATCGAAGAAAACCAGTATACTACATGGCTGGCCAATATAGTGCCCGTAAAGAAGAAGAATGGGCAGATTAGAATATGTGTTGATTTTCGGGACCTTAATAAGGCTTGCCCGAAAGATGATTTCCCAGTGCCCATCACTGAGGTGATGATCGATGCGACTACTGGTCATGAAGCCCTGTCATTCATGGATGGATCATCCGGGTACAACCAGATTTGGATTGCTGAAGAAGACAGAGTGCACACTGCATTCCGCACTCCGAAGGGAATATTCCACTACAAAAGAATGCCGTTTGGCCTTAAGAACGCCGGCGCTACTTATCAAAGAGCTATGACAAAGATCTTTGATGACCTGCTCTTCAAAAAGGTAGAGTGCTACATTGATGATCTGGTGGTAAAAACCAGCAAAAGAGAAGACCATTTGCAAGACCTAAGGATAGTATTCCAGAGGTTGCGCAAATATGAACTCAAGATGAATCCTATGAAATGCGCCTTTGGTGTGTCCAGTGGAAAATTCCTCGGATTTATTATCCGGCATAGGGGTATTGAAATTGATCCATCCAAGATTAAAGCTATCCAGGAGCTCCCTCCACCAAGGAATCTGCACGAGCTGAGATCTCTGCAAGGGCGCCTGGCTTATGTCCGACGATTTATATCAAATCGGTCAGGACGATGTCATCCCTTTCACAAGCTCATGATGAAAGATGTACCGTTCCTCTAGTACTGGGGGCACCAGTTAAGGGCAGACCCTTGATATTGTATATCTCAGCCGCACACTGTTCCCTGGGGGCAATGCTGGCACAGATAAATGAAGAAGGCAAAGAGCAGGCCATGTACTACCTAAGTCGGAGGCTAATTAGAACCGAAGAAAGCTACAGCTATATAGAAAAGACATGCTTGGCACTAGTCTTTGCCGTCAAAAAGCTCCGGCACTATATGCTGTCACATGAAATCAGATTGATATCTGCAGCAGATCCACTCAAATACATATTGACTCAGCCAGTACTGAAAGGCCGGTTGGGCAAATGGGCAGTAATTCTGATGGAATTCGATATCACATATATACCCCAGAGGGCAATAAAAGGACAGGCCGTGGCTGATTTCTTCGCGGAGCATCCTGTGCCGAAGAATGATATGTTGGGGACTGAATTACCCGATGATGAGACACTCGAGGCCTGTCAAGCTCAGCCAGTTATGTGGCAACTGTTCTTTGATAGAGCATCCAGAACGGAGGCAGATTCCGATGGAAAGACCAGAATACGGGCTGGAGCCGGTATTGTGCTGAAATCACCAGAGGGGGAGGTTGTGCATACTTCATGTTCTATAAACAAGCCATGCACCAATAATGAAGCCGAATATGAAGCTCTGATAATCTGACTCAATATCAGCCTCAACATGGGTATCCAAATGCTTCAGGTATTCGGGGATTCGATGTTGATAATAAAGCAAGTCCAAGGGGAGTTCGAAGTGCGGAAGCCAGAACTAAATCCCTATCACCAGAAAGCTGTACGCCTCATGGCAAAGTTCTATCATATTGAACTCAAACATGTGGGCCGTGGACATAATGCCCAGGCTGATGCACTGGCAAAGCTGGCCAGCTCGCTAGCAGTCCCGCCAGATGAAACACTGAACATTGTTGTTATGAACCGGCGGCAAGTCCCCAGTATGCTAGAAGGGTGCCCCGAAGAGGAAGAAGTTGCCACTATCAGCGCAGTACAGGCGTCTGATTGGAGACAGCATTTGCTATAGTGGTTTCTGCACCAACAGCTGCCACAGAAAAGGGAAGAAAAGATGAAACTCCTGAGAATCAAAGATTCCTATGAATTCAGAAATGGAACTTTATTCTGAATAATGGCGGATGCACGCAAAAAGATTCTACTCCGCTGCCTGTCCACTGAGGAAGCTTGACAAGCGATGAAAGAAATACACGCTGGGACAGCAGGCGCCCACCAGGCTGGCCCCAAAATGAAGATAGAAATCAAGAAGCTGGGCTACTATTGGCCTACCATGTTTGAAGACTGCTGTAAATTTGCAAAGTCATGCCAGAAGTGTCAGGAGCATGCTACCGTGCCTAGAAGGCCACCTACAACTCTGCACCCTACAGTTCCTAGCTGGCCATTTGCACAATGGGGAACTGATGTAGTCGGGCCACTGCCGACTTCCTCGGCCGGTCATAAGTACATATTGGCCATGACAGATTACTTCTCCCGATGGGCGGAAGCTGTAGCATTAAGAGAAGTGACTGGTGAACTGGTTGCCAGATTTATCAAGCAGAATATTATCTTCCGGTTCGGGATCCCCAACCGAATAATATCTGATAATGGAAGTCATTTCAGAAATCAGAAAATCTATCGACTTGCCGAGAAGTATAAGATTGAATGGAGAACCTCCGCTCCCTACAATCCCCAGGCAAACGGATTGGCAGAAGCTTTTAACAAGACTTTGTGCACCTTGCTAGCCAAGGTTGTTAGTTCTAATAAAAAGGACTGGGAAGAAAAGATGTATGAAGCTCTATGGGCAAACCGCACCGTCTTTAAGACACCTACAGGGTGCTCACCATACTCATTGGTATACGGCTCGGAGGCAGTGGTTCCACTAGAGCTGGAAGTCCCGTCGCTCAGAGTGTCAATCCAATATGGCCTGGCCCATGGCGAACAAACAAATGCTGAAAGAAGGTTAGAAGAACTGACTGAATTGGAAGGGAAGCGCCTCCAAGCTCATAAGAATATCCAAATGTATCAGGCCCGCATGGCCACTGCATTCAATAAACTCGTAAGAGGACGAGAATTCAAGAAAGGTGACCTCGTCATAGTCAAGAAAAAAGAAGTCATGGCGTCCAACCCAAAAGGAAAGCTGAATGCTAATTGGGAAGGTCCTTATGTGATACAAAGGGTCTACGAAGGAGGGGCCTACGTAGTTGTTAACCATCGAGGGGAAATTCAGTTCTCGCCACTCAACGGTAAACACCTCAAGCTGTATCATGCTGCACAACCAATATTCCCCGAGTAATCAAGCCAAAACACCTTTTCCTTGGCTTAGTGGCATCCCGCCCTAGCCGAGATACACCCTTTCTTCGGCTTAGTGGCATCCAGCCCTAGCCGAGATACACCTTTTCCTTGGTCTAGCGGCATCCAGCCCTAGCCGAGATACACCCTTTCCTTGGCTTAGTGGCATCCCGCCCTAGCCGAGATACACCCTTTTCTTAGATTAGTGGCACTCAGCCCTAACCAAGCTACCCTTTCCTTGGCTTAGTGGTATCCCGCCCTAGCCGAGATACACCCTTTCCTTGGCTTAGTGGCATCCCGCCCTAGCCGAGATACACCCTTTCCTTGGCTTAGTGGTATCCCGCCCTAGCCGAGATACACCCTTTCCTTGGCTTAGTGGCATCCCGCCCTAGCCGAGATACACCCTTTCCTTGGCTTAGTGGCACTCCGCCCTGATCAAGCTACCCTTCCTTGGTCTAGCGGCATTTCACCCTGATCAAGCTACCCTTCCTTGGTCTAGTGGCATTCCGCCCTAACCGAGCTACCTTTCCCTTGGTCTAGTGGCACTCCGCCCTGATCAAGCTACCCTTCCTTGGATTAGTGGCGCTCCGCCCTAACCAAGCTACCTTTCCTTGGCTTAGTGGCATCCAGCCCTAGCCGAGATATACCCTTTCTTTGGTCTAGCGGCCTCCCGCCCTAGCCGAGCTACACCCTTTCTTGGTATAGCGGCACTCCGCCCTAACCAAGCCATCCCTCATCATGATCTAATGGCATTCCAACTTGTCACCCTCCCAAAAAGAGGGGAAGAGAGAATAAAAGAATGAAAATAAATAAATAAAAAAGATGGGGTTAAAAATAGAGATATCCCGCCGGTCTTGTTCAGGCTTTCTGAGCAAGGGCAAAAATGGCTAAAACCCAGCTGTGGTGAAAACCCGAAAGGGCACTGCAGGCAAAATCGGGTACCCCGCCACGTGAAAACTCGAAAGGGCGCGTGGGCAAAAGCAAGAGGGGGCTGGCCCCGGTGAAAACCCGAAAGGGTGTTTGAGTCAGTAATGTGGTGATCCTAAAGAAACCTCACCTCCCGCCATAAACTTCTCGTCGATCGACCGGCACCTTGCCTGATCAACGATCAAACCCACCCAGTACAGACCCTACGTTTGTCCTGATAAAACCCTCATACCTTGCCCAAAGTCCCGCCATGGCGAAGTTCACCGTTGATCGATCGGCATCCTGCCCGATCAATGATGAAACCTATCCAGTTTAGACCCTACGTCTATCCTGATGAAACATATAAAATCCTTACATTGGTATAAACCCAATACCGTGATGAAACCTATCATTAGTCGATCGGCACCTTGCCCGATCAATGATAAAACCTATCCGGTTTAGACCTTACGTCTACCCCGATGAAATGTATGAAATCCTTGCATTGGTATAAACCCAATACCGATGATGAAGCCTGCTGTTGATCGATTGGCACCTTGCCCGATCAATGATGAAACCTATCCAGTTTAGACCTTACGTCTATCCTGATGAAACTTATGAAATCCTGGCATTGGTATAAACTCAATACCGATGATGAAACCTGCTGTTGGTCGATTGGCACCCTGCCCGATCAACGATAAAACCAGCCCAGTGTAGACCTTACGTCTATTCTGATGAAATTCATGAAATCCTTGCATTGGTATAAACCTAATACCGATGATGAAACCCACCTTCGGTCGATGGGCACCTTACCCGATCAATGATGAAACCTATCCAGTTTAGACCTTACGTCTATCCTGATGAAACTTACGAAATCCTTGCATTGGTATAAACCCAATACCGATGATGAAACCTGCTGTTGATCGGTCGGCATCCTGCCCGATCAATGATGAAACCTATCCAGTTTAGACCTTACGTCTATCCTGATGAAGCCTATGAAATCCTTGCATCGGTATATACCCAATACCGATGATGAGAGTAGCCACTGATGAAGCAGCACATCGCCTGATCCGTGCTAAAATCTCAATTCAAAATATATATATATATATATATATATATATATATATATATATATATATATAAAGATGGGGTTAAAAATAGAGATACCCCGCCAGACTTGTTCAGGCATTCTGGACAAGTGCAAAAATGGCGCAAAACCCAGCTGTGGTGAAAACCCGAAAGGGCACTGCACGCAAAATCGGGTACCCCGCCACGTGAAAACCCGAAAGGGCGCGTGGGCAAAAGCAAGAGGGGGCCGGCTCCGGCGAAAACCCGAAAGGGCGCTTGGGTCGGTAATGTGGTAATTCAAAATTCCATGCCAACCGGCACGCTACCTTTACCTCCCCTTCACTGATGAAGCCTTCCGTCGGTCATCTGGCTCTATGCCCCACCGATGATAAAGCCTTTCCGGGGTAGACCTTACGTTCACTCTGATGAAATCTACATACCCTCTTTCAAACGTCCCACCGATAATGAAACCCATCACCATTCTGCTAAAGCTTGTCCAGCTCAGACCTCACGTCTGTCCTGATGAAACCTACGCATTTCTTGGCAAAGTCCCACCCGTCATAAAACCTGCTGGAATAGACCTTACGTCTGTCCTGACGAGACCTGCACCTTTACATACGTCCCACCGTTGATCGACCGGCACCTCGCCCGATCAATGATGAAATCCTCTGTCCGGTTTAGACCTTACGTCTATACTGATGAAACCTATGAGACTCTTTGCGCGGTATAAACCCAATATCGATGATGAAACCAACTGTTGATCGATTGGCACCTCGCCCGATCAATGATGAAACCCTGTCAGTCTAGACCTTACGTCTATACTGATGAAACCTATAACACTTTCTTTGCATCGATATAAACCCAATATCGATGATGAAACCAACTGTTGATCGATTGGCACCTCACCCGATCAATGATGAAACTGTTGAGTCTTGTTGAATCTTTACATGTTTTGATGATGACAACACTATAAGTCTTAGTGGTCTTCAAAAAATTATGTCTATGTGAAAATTTAACAAAAATATTTTCTCTGTGAAAAATGAACAAAGAACATGTTTGTTGAAGAATGAACCTTCATTTCACTTCAGGTATTTTTCAGGGACTGTATTCGTGTTGATTGGCACTTCGTCATGTTTGTATATAACACCTCGTGCTGATCACTGTTCTTTCTTCGTGTTGTTTCTTTGTATTCTGTCTTCGTGTTGATCTTTCGTTATTTAGACTTCGTGTCTTTATCACATTGACCACACTCCGTGTCGCTTCTCCTCTCATAACTTCATGTCGTGTTTTTCTACACCTCGTGTCGTTGTCTCCTTGTGTCTTCACCTCGTGTTGTTTTCGTCTCTTCATGTCGGGTTTGTTCTAGTGCGTACAAGACATCGCAGCACTTCATGTTGCTTCCTGTTTCACTTTCGTGTCATTTGTTTTGTTGTATCTTCGTGTCATTTTTATTCTTCCTAGTCCTCGTGTTCTTCTTGTATTGAAACCATACTTAGTGTTGGTTTCTGTTCTTGTCTTCGTGTCTTTGCATTGTTTGTCTGTCTACCTCGTAAAATTCTCTTAGTAATGTTCATTGTGTCACCACCTTATCTCGTGTCGTTCTCTGTTTAGTACCTCTTGTCGTGTCCACTAACCTCATGCAGTTCTAGTTTTTTTTTTATGACACTCAATATTAATGGCTCTTATCTCGTTGCAGGTCCGAGGAAGAACATTCACCAATGTCTGGGTGCACATGATCCGATGCTGAAGGAACAAATATAAAGAGGGCACGTGGCAGGAAGGTTCTAGGATCGAGCGTGGGAGGCACACGCGTTCAGTGCCCTATTCATCTGCTGCGGCTATAAAGAAAAACCTTTCGCCCACCGATGAAGGGTGATCAGAGCTAAGAAAGAAAAGGCAATGTTACAGAGAGCTCGATCCAGCAGAAGAAGAAAAAGAAAAGAGAGAGAGATAGTGCTCGTGTGAAAGAGGAAGAGAGTGTAAGAGAAAGAAAGAGAGATAGAGAGTGAGTGAGAGAGCTTGTGGAGAAGAAGAAAGAAGTTTACCTGAAGATCTGTCTTCACTGGACCGTGGATCAGATCCAGGCCAGTCAGCTCTGTTAGGAGCCAAATTATGCATTTCGTGTTTCAGCTTCTGTTTGCTGAAGTTATTTTCGTTTATTATTTTTTCTTTTGTTTTCTGGTTTGTTGTGCTTTCCGATCCTCTGGTCTGAGGTCGTGTTCCCTCCGGTTTGGAGGAAGGGAGATCTGATCTCCAGTAGCAAGTAGCTGGGAGCTACTTGTGGGTTCCCTCCGGCTTGGAGGAAGGGAGACTTGTCTCCGGTTCTGGACTTGTGGATTCAAGTCCAGAGGTTCCCTCCGATTTGGAGGAAGAGGGGAGGTTGTTCCCCTGGTCAAGCTGTGTGGCAGCAACTGTTTGCAGACTGAGTCTGCTTGGTTCTAGCGTTCGCTAGTGAAGCCTCACTCCGGTTGGGAGTGAGGGGTGGATGTAGGTCTGAAGGACCGAACCACCTAAAAATCTATTGAGCAGTGGCTTGATTGTCTGGTTTGCTTCCGCTAGATGCTTGAATAGGTGCGCTCAATGTGATTGTATTTGAGTTGAATAGAATTGGTTCCATTCTGTTTCCTTATCTAGCATCCGGTTTTAAATTTAATCCATTATTCGTAAAAGGATTCATTCACCCCCCCTCTGTATCCGGGCCAAGCACCCTAACAGTTGGTATCAGAGCGGGTGTCTGCTTACAAGGTCCAGCGACCTGCAGATCGATCTTGCAATCTTAGGTGCTTATTTCTTTTTAGTGCTTCAATATTCTTGTGCGTTAATCTGTGTGTTCTCATGGCCCATCCACCGATCTTCAGTGGTACACATTTTGATGCATGGTTCGCTGTTTTGAAGAGTTATGTTAAATCTGTGAATCCAGACCTGTGGAAAGTAATTTCACATGGTCCTCATGAACTACCTAAGAAAAAGTCCAAATGGACTGACAGTCACAAATCCATGCATGAAGAAAATCAGATAGCAATAAATTTAATGAAGGCAGCTACTGATAGAGCTTTTCATTCATGTTTCCTTGAATCCAGTTCTGCTAAAGATATTTTGGATGCACTGAAGCGAACTCAGGAGATAGATGTGGACAGATGCATGATGGCCAACAGAAGAAATCAAAGTGCCAGCGATCAAGGCAGCAATCAAACTAAAGAAGATGATGATGATGAGGTAAATATCTTCGAGAATTTCTCTCTAGAAGATTGGGAGAATGCATATGCTGAATTATTTGAATCTCATGAACTGTTAAGAAAACAGTATAAAAAGTTGAAAAAGAGTACTCGGGTAGAGAGTTCTAGCTCTCCATGTAAAAATTGTTCAAGTACGAAGCAATCACATGATGCATGTCTGTCTGATAATCATATGCATAAAAACCAGAATGCAGAACTGAAGATGGAACTTGAACGTGTCTACTCTGAACTGAACAATCTAAAATCTGAGGATGACTCTCTCAGAAAGTTCTCTGAAGAACAATTAGAGAAACTTAAACGAGAGAATGAGTTGCTGATTGAAAATTTTAATGCCATAAAATCTGTGAACATAGAATTACAGAAAGATTTTGAAAAACAACAAAAGGATTTGAGGGAGTTTGAAGCTAGGAGAGAAACCATGGTTAACTCAGAAGATCAGCTTCTAATAAATGAGTTAATTCAAAATGGTAAGCTTAAAGAAGAAGTTGAAAAATTAAAACTGTTAAACAGTGCCATGTCTGCAAGACTTCTCACATTGGAAAAAGGGAAAGCTATCTGTACAAACGAGACTGAAGAGGTAGATGAGCTAAGAAAGGAAATTGAAGAATACAAAACAGCTAACAAGGTTTTGAATGAAGCTGTCAATTGTAGTGAACAAGAGATCACTAGTTATGAAATACACATTGCATCTCTTGAAAATGAAATTCAGGATTTGAAAGCTTCCTTGTCTAAATTTGTTGATGGGCAGAAAAACCTAGACAAGCTGCTAGGTGTAAAAGTCAATGTCAAAAAGGAAGGGTTGGGCTACAATAATCTCAATAAGAGGGCCTTGCAGAACAAAGTAATGACATCCTTTGTAAATACTTCAAATGTAGCCACTACATCAAAAGACAAACAGCCCATTGTTCAGAAAATTCTGGGAACAAAGATTAACTCTAACAAGGAAGGACTGGGTTACAGTCCAGTCATGAGGAAGGATGATGGAGTCAACCTGAAAACTGTCTTTGTCAAATCCTCTGAACAGGAAAAACCTTCTATCTCATCTCCACCTCAGTACAAGGCTAAGAAAACAGAAAAACAAAATAAAAATCATAAGACATCAAAAATTCAAAGGAACAATCTGCATGCTAAGAACTCATCAGATAAATGCCATGTTTTAAAGAAATCAAGTGGCTCATGTCATTATTGTGGTAAGTATGGACATCTTATGAGTAACTGTTTTGTGATGGAAAAAGATGACAACAAGCATGTTAGAAAATCTGTGTCTGGTCAGAAAAGGAATGTCAAATGTTCTAATTGTGATAAAGTAGGACACACTACTGCTCATTGTTGGTTTGCAAGTAGTAAGGAAAAATCATGCTCATATCATACAAAACACTTTGCAAATCAGCATGTCTTTAACAAGAACCAGCACATTATATGTTTTAATTGCAACAAAATTGGTCACAAGGCCTCTGAATGCTGGTCAGGTTCCTTTAGAAGAAATTCTCTCGTTTGCTCTTACTGTAGAAAGCATGGCCACACAGTCAAGGACTGTTGGCATATTCAGGGTAGAAATGTGAATCTCAAACATGCCAAATTCCCTGTAAAAGAATCAACAAAACCTTCATGTCATCACTGTGAGAAGTCAGGTCACAGGGCTGCAACCTGTTGGCTGGCAGGATATCAAAACCAAACCAGTTTTGGTAAACAGAAACTTTACCCTGTTAACAGAAAATCTCATGTGTATGCACATAGAATTCATGCTAATAAAAATGTGCATAAATCAGATCAGAAAACCACTCCTGGAAATGTGCTGAGAAAACTTGCTAAACATAATAATGTCATGTCAGGACCCAAGACCTCTTGGGTACATGTTTGTGCAAAATGAACCTTGTTTTGCAGGTGTGCCTTGGGACTGGAATAAAAGGGGTAATGATCCAAGGCACTCAAGAATGAAAACCCCATTCTCACAATTTTCAGGTAATCTCTCTACATGTCCCATTTTGAAACTTACTGCATATCTGGTTTGATGCATTCTTGCATATCCTGCTATTAGTTTCATCTAGTGCATGCATATTGAATCTGGTCTTGCATATTCATTCATCATCTGCAAGTTGCATTATTTTCTAAAACATGCACTCTGAAATTTCTGAAATCTTTAACTGAAAGCGAATGCTGGTTGAAAACTGTATGTTGCATAATTCTTTCTTGGCATACACTGCATTCATTAAATAATTAACACTTCCAAGAGTCGTGTGTGAGATGTCCTTGAGTGGGCTGAAGAGGAGCTTGTCAGGCTATTTGGTTTCTGAAGATTTTTGTCAGCCGATGCAGTTAATGTGGTTTTAAGATCAGTCATCTCAAGAGGTTGCAGTCTGTTGTCCAAGAGTTGCTCTGGATGTGAGACAGAACTACTTCAAATACTATATTTGGATATGTCCTTAGTGCTTAATGTCTTGAGTGATCTCTCACTTGTTGGCTTGCTGATAGGAGTGCTGCTCATCTCATTTCATCTTTCTCTATTCAATCAGCCACCTCATTATCTCTCACCTCTCACTATTGGTTCAGATTCTCTCTCGAAGAAATTGTGGTTTCAGTCTTCTTGCTCTTATCAGATAAGATCTGTATACCTTAAACCACCCTATATCAAGTGTAACAATCTACACCTGTTAATAAAGAATTTCAATGTTTGGGGGTTATATTTGGTCCTTGATCCTTCTAAGTTATCTTCTCAAGTGTTGGTCAACATATTATAAAACTTCCTGTTAAATGAGAAAAACTTATTGAGGATCTCGACTTAACTGAAACTTATGTAAAGAGAGCTCTGAGATAAAAATTATGTTAAGTAAGATTTTTTTTAATCATGAGAAGTGCTTCCAGGGAATACGCCATTATTTGTGGCAGAGCAATGGCTTTTGTGGAGAAATAGACACTCTAGATCAATGAAGTCCAGAGTATCTGTCATGATACAATTAGCTATCTCTGTGTAGAAATGTTAAAAAAAAAAAAAGGGGGAAGGGAAAAAGTCCTCAAAGAAAAATATCTTTGGCATAAAGGTAGTTCGTCCTGAGTAACCAGGGTTTCTGGTGTCTGATAAACATGTCTCCTTGTGTAAAAAGGGACTATACTACCTTGTGTTCAACAAATTGGTTGACTCTGTATGCCTTCTCGTCCATTAAATGAAGAAATGATTTCTGCTTGACATTAATGTGTTATTTCGTTGCTTGACAAACATAAGGTGCAATTTAATCGTGTCTCTCTCTAGGTTAAGCAACTTTAACAGCTAATTTTGTGATTATGCTGATTTAATATCTTGAGTTAACTGACCTTGGTTTTTGGAAGAATATAACCCGTCCACATATTGAAGGGCTAACTTAATATGGTGTAGCTGCGTTATATCAGAACTAAGGGTATTTTGGATATTTACAGAAATAAGTGTGATAAGAGTAAAAAGCTACTCGACAATACCTTTTGTTTTGTTCACACGTCTTCAACCTCAAACCCTTATTTCCCCTTGTCGATTCCTATTCATCCTCGTGCCGCTCCACCTTGAGCGTCTTCTTCAAACCTATCTCCATCTCTTCCCGCTCACCTTCTTCCCCCCACAGAGGTCCTTTCCTCTCTTCAGTCTAGCATCGCGTCCAACAGCAGCCTGCAAGAGAGAGTTGATACTCTGAAAGTTCCGGCAGATGGATCAGCAAAGGTCAGCAGCTCCGGGTGACAGGAAGAGGAAGGGAAAAGAAATAGTTGAAGAGCCTTCATCTAAACAACAGAGATGTGTTGAGCCAGAACCTGCTGCGGCAGTATCTTCAGAACAAGGTACCAGGATTTCTGAGTCAACCGTATCCTTAGAAAGTGGGAAAATCATCCCTCCTAGATTAATAGATTTCGGAGATGAAACTTTGATCTCGAAGTTCCCAGAACTGTTAAGAATCTTTGAGTTTCAGGAGTGGAGAGATTTCTTAGAAAATCACCGTGTCTATTACCCTAGGCCGGTAATGGAATTTTATAATAACTTGTCTTTGAGCCGAGACAAGTCTGCCTTATTATCATCTGTTAAAGGGGTCGAGTTAACTGTTACATGTGAGTCCCTCCATAAAGCCCTCGGTGTTCCAGATAAAGGGGAGGTAGAGGGAAGCTTTCGATATAGTCTCCATGAAGCTTTCTCAGTCATTACTGGTAAACCCAGTAATATTCATGATAAGGGGCAGTTAAAGCTAAAAGCTTATCAGACATCGTCATTTCCTCCTCTTCACAAGCTCCTTCAGAATGTCATCGCTTCCATTATCACTCCACAGACTGGGGCTAGAGGAAGAATTACAGACACACAGAGATTTCTACTATTTTGTCTGATTCAAAATGTAAAGATTTGTCTGCCAGAGATTATTTTTTCGGTCATGAAGGGATGCATTGGATCCAAGAGACATCTTCCCTATGCCGCCCATCTGACTGAGATATTCAAGCACTCTGAGATTTGCTTGGATGGAGAGGCCGCATCAGAAGTGAAGGCCAGAAACATTTTTAATATGAACTTTGTTTCAGTATTCTTGGGGTTAGAGGACTCCTCTATGGTGGGACAAGCTAAGGTCCAAAAGGCCAGGGAATCACAATCTCAGGGGGAGCATTTAGAAGAATTTCAAGTCTTAGCCCAAGCTGGTGAGCAATTGGTTTCTGAGACTGCTCAACAGGAAACACCAGCTGAACCACCAGTGTCTACCTTGCCAGCTGCACCCATCGAAGTACCATTCTCATTTCAGAGGCTAGTTGAGGCTGCATCTGAGGACATCAGATTGTCTGACGAAAGCATTCAAACAGATCTAGATGCAACCATTGCTGGGCTATTTGATTCTTTTGGGAAGACATCTGAAGAGGTAATAGTGCCTGAAGAACAGCCAGCTAAAGAGCAAGACAGTACTGATCAAGATCTTGCTGCTTTTGTTAATGAAATTTTAAGAGAAACTGTTGAGCGAAGCTTGGAAGAGGCTACCAACTTGGTCGTATCTGAAAGTCTTGAGCAGGCCTTAGTTGGCAGCCCTGCAGATCAGGAACTCATGGAAGATAGAGAAAAGGTTCCTGTCATAGAACTAGATACAGAATCTTCAAGTGAAGAAGAGGAACCTGAAGATATATTCCCTCAGAAAGAAACTCAAGCTGAAGATGAAGTTCAGGTCCCAGCTGAGAGCAGTCAAATGCCAGTACAAGAGGAAGCAGCTGAGAGAACTGCACCTGGCAGTGAATTTTTTGGTACACCTCTAGGTCCACCTAGACTCTTATCTGCACAGGCACCCAACATTGAATCTACTCGGGCGCCCAACATTGAAGAGCTTCTCATAAACCTGACTCAGCAGATGCAAAAACAAGACAAGAAATTAGATGATCTGCTTACATTTGTCACTCTCAACATTAATCAGGTACATACCAGATTACTGAAGCTTGAGATATCTCTCCTCACTGAATGGAGACGATTCCTTCTAAACAAAAGGGCTTCAGATGATGCAAACAAATCCTTGATGGAAGGATTACAGGAGATTTGTTCAAAAATTGCAAAAGCTCTGAGAGAGTCACATGATGTTAATATTTCCTCCTTCAAAATGTCTTCTACCATAATAGATCATTGCTATGAGATCAGAACAGCTTTAGAATTGTTGAAGAAGTCTTCAAGTGCCCTAGGTCCAGGCATTCAGCAAATCTATGATAAGTTGGTCACCTTCTTAACAGAAATGACACTTCTGACTGACAGATATGAAACTGTCAATGTTCGCCAAGAAGACATCATTTCTGAAGTGGCACAGGTCAGAAGCTCTGTGGTATATTGGCTAGCTGAACTGTCAAATGACCTAAAGGAATTTCAGTCTATCTTGGGTTCAGCACCTGGTCAAGCTTCTTCCAGCAGAACTCCACCTCAAGAACATACTTCTGCTTCTCCAAGGGGGAGACCACCACAAGGCAGGACGCGTGGCCCCTCTAGCAGACAAGCCAGATACTTTTCTTGAAAAGTCGATGCTCTGTATTTTTGTTGCCCTTTTGAGGCCTTCTCCCTCAGACTCTTGGACAAATTAACTTAACTCATATCATTTGCGTTGTTGCATTCTTCTTGTTTTCATTTTTTTTTTTTTGATGATGTCAAAGGGGGAGAAATCAGGAAAAATGTTTAATGTTTGTGATATTCATTGCGAATGGCTATCTAGTGTTTTTTTTCCTTCTCTGCACAGAATCAAGACTCATAGTGTTGCCATCCATCAAAAAGGGGGAGATTGTTGAGTCTTGTTGAATCTTTACATGTTTTGATGATGACAACACTATAAGTCTTAGTGGTCTTCAAAAAATTATGTCTATGTGAAAATTTAACAAAAATATTTTCTCTGTGAAAAATGAACAAAGAACATGTTTGTTGAAGAATGAACCTTCATTTCACTTCAGGTATTTTTCAGGGACTGTATTCGTGTTGATTGGCACTTCGTCATGTTTGTATATAACACCTCGTGCTGATCACTGTTCTTTCTTCGTGTTGTTTCTTTGTATTCTGTCTTCGTGTTGATCTTTCGTTATTTAGACTTCGTGTCTTTATCACATTGACCACACTCTGTGTCGCTTCTCCTCTCATAACTTCGTGTCGTGTTTTTCTACACCTCGTGTCGTTGTCTCCTTGTGTCTTCACCTCGTGTTGTTTTCGTCTCTTCGTGTCGGGTTTGTTCTAGTGCGTACAGGACATCGCAGCACTTCATGTTGCTTCCTGTTTCACTTTCGTGTCATTTGTTTTGTTGTATCTTCGTGTCGTTTTTATTCTTCCTAGTCCTCGTGTTCTTCTTGTATTGAAACCATACTTAGTGTTGGTTTCTGTTCTTGTCTTCGTGTCTTTGCGTTGTTTGTCTGTCTACCTCGTAAAATTCTCTTAGTAATGTTCATTGTGTCACCACCTTATCTCGTGTCGTTCTCTGTTTAGTACCTCTTGTCGTGTCCACTAACCTCATGCAGTTCTAGTTTTTTTTTTATGACACTCAATATTAATGGCTCTTATCTCGTTGCAGGTCCGAGGAAGAACATTCACCAATGTCTGGGTGCACATGATCCGATGCTGAAGGAACAAATATAAAGAGGGCACGTGGCAGGAAGGTTCTAGGATCGAGCGTGGGAGGCACACGCGTTCAGTGCCCTATTCATCTGCTGCGGCTATAAAGAAAAACCTTTCGCCCACCGATGAAGGGTGATCAGAGCTAAGAAAGAAAAGGCAATGTTACAGAGAGCTCGATCCAGCAGAAGAAGAAAAAGAAAAGAGAGAGAGATAGTGCTCGTGTGAAAGAGGAAGAGAGTGTAAGAGAAAGAAAGAGAGATAGAGAGTGAGTGAGAGAGCTTGTGGAGAAGAAGAAAGAAGTTTACCTGAAGATCTGTCTTCACTGGACCGTGGATCAGATCCAGGCCAGTCAGCTCTGTTAGGAGCCAAATTATGCATTTCGTGTTTCAGCTTCTGTTTGCTGAAGTTATTTTCGTTTATTATTTTTTCTTTTGTTTTCTGGTTTGTTGTGCTTTCCGATCCTCTGGTCTGAGGTCGTGTTCCCTCCGGTTTGGAGGAAGGGAGATCTGATCTCCAGTAGCAAGTAGCTGGGAGCTACTTGTGGGTTCCCTCCGGCTTGGAGGAAGGGAGACTTGTCTCCGGTTCTGGACTTGTGGATTCAAGTCCAGAGGTTCCCTCCGGTTTGGAGGAAGAGGGGAGGTTGTTCCCCTGGTCAAGCTGTGTGGCAGCAACTGTTTGCAGACTGAGTCTGCTTGGTTCTAGCGTTCGCTAGTGAAGCCTCACTCCGGTTGGGAGTGAGGGGTGGATGTAGGTATGAAGGACCGAACCACCTAAAAATCTATTGAGCAGTGGCTTGATTGTTTGGTTTGCTTCCGCTAGATGCTTGAATAGGTGCGCTCAATGTGATTGTATTTGAGTTGAATAGAATTGGTTCCATTCTGTTTCCTTATCTAGCATCCGGTTTTAAATTTAATCCATTATTCGTAAAAGGATTCATTCACCCCCCCTCTGTATCCGGGCCAAGCACCCTAACAGTAACCCTGCCAGTGTAGACCTTCCGTCTATTCTGATGAAACTTATAGCACTTTCTTTGCATCGATATAAACCCAATATCGATGATGAAATCAACTGTTGATCGACCGGCACCTCGCCCGATCAATGATGAAACCCTGCCAGTGTAGACCTTCCGTCTATTCTGATGAAACTTATGACACTTGCTTTGCATCGATATAAACCCAGTATCGATGATAAAACCAACTGTTGATCGATTGGCACCTCGCCTGATCAATGATGAAACCCTACCGGGATAGACCTTACGTCTGTTCTGATAAAACTACATATCCTTTCATGTCCCACCTGCAATGAACCTACCCAGTTTAGACCTTTCGTATATTCTGATGAAGCTTAAACCCCTTTGCATCGACATGAGCCCAATGTCGACGATGAAACCACGCACTGGTCGATCGGCAAATCGCCACGGTTAGCTTTGAGGAACAGTCCACTCGTCTGCACCAGATGCATGTCTTCCGTTAGCCAACAGGCCCAGCAAAGGCAATCCCATCAGATACCGATACGCGGTGACGAGCGCGCCGGGAACCCCTGGCCGTTTGGCCCTTGCGCCGAAAACCCCCCCTTTGGCTTCCCTATGCGCCGAAAACCATCTCTTGGGCACGCTGAGAACCATCTCTTGGGCGCGCCGGGAACCCCATCTCCTGGGCGCGTCGGGAACCACCCTTCCTGTGCCGGGAACCTTGGCCATCTTGCCTTTGTGCCGGGAACCTATGCACGGTTGAACTGCACCGATAACCTACTCAAATTGTATTACTGAGTCTTCAATCCAAATTTTGTTCCGGGGGCTCCGCCCCCGGAAACTCCCGCAAGGGGCGCTTCCCCCTTGACCCCCGCGACCTGACCGGGCAGGTCGATCCCCGCGACCTGACCGCGCAGGTCGATCCGCGTGCGAGGGTGCAACATTGAGCGTTCACTTACATTCCGTCGTCCCGCATCGGATTTATGAGTAACCCCTTTAGCTCGGGAGGGCTATGCCACTGCATGAGTTCCGCCGGCTTCCCTAAGGGAAAATCAAACATTGCCCCATGGCATATATATATAGGTAGGGAGGTTTGGCCTCTCTCTTTCTCTCGGCTTTCATCCCGGCACTCCGTGGGTGATAGCCTATTTCCCCCTGGGCATAATCCAGATTAAGGGGAAATGCTGTCAAAATACTGATCGATGCTTTAAACCTCCATCATGGCCACAGCTCAGTCTTTGAACCGCTGACTTAACGATATCGTCTCTGAGCCGCTGGCTTAACGATACCGTCTGCTTCTACAGCTGATGTTGTTATCTTGCCCGCCTTCCTGGCTCTGGTATGAAGTTCCATTTTGCGCACATGAATACATGATTGCCTCTCGAGGCCTCCTATTTTGACGTTTAATCAAGGGTTGTCCTTCCTTGGAAGGACGTAATTAACGTCATATCCTTTATGGTATGACGGACTTCTAGTCCCGACTCGGACCTCACAATCGGCTGACCAAGTCAGGTCGAGCGCATAATAAAATTGTCACCCCGGTGACTGGCACGCCTAATAAATCAAAAATAAAAATATAAATATAAATAAATAATATAATGAAATAAAATAAAATCCGCGTCCATAAGTCTTGGCAGTATCCTCGTACCGGGATTTCATCCTGGCACGATCTTCTTGGCTTGAGCCTCGATCAGCTGAACATTTATCGGCTTGAGCCTTGATCAACTGGCACATCTGACATTTATCGGTTTCAGGCCCCTGATTGGCTACATATTTGACTTCTGTCAGCTTTAAGCCCTGATTGGCTGAACATCTGGCATCTGTCGGCTTGAAGCCCCGATTAGCTGTACATCTTTTATCATGTGCTGTTATTTCCTTCATGTGGAAGAGTGACAGTCTCAGCTACCTTTATACGGACGACCCGTGTTCAGCAGGAGAGCATCCATCCACTCAGGGAAAGAATGGGGGCTCGCTCCACCGCGTACCGGTATCTGATGGGATTGCCTTTGCTGGGCCTGTTGGCTAACGAAAGACATGCATCTGGAACAGACGAGTGGACTGTTCCTCAAAGCTGACCGTGGCGATTTGCCGATCGACCAGTGCATGGTTTCATCATCGACATTGGGCTCATGTCGATGCAAAGGAGTTTAAGCTTCATCAGAATAGACGAAAGGTCTAAACTGGGTAGGTTCATTGCAGGTGGGACATTGAAAAGGATATGTAGTTTTATCAGAACAGACGTAAGGTCTATCCCGGTAGGGTTTCATCATTGATCGGGCGAGGTGCCAATCGATCAACAGTTGGTTTTATCATCGATACTGGGTTTATATCGATGCAAAGTAAGTGTTATAAGTTTCATCAGAATAGACGAAAGGTCTACACTGGCAGGGTTTCATCATTGATTAGGCGAGGTGCCAATCGATCAACAGTTGGTTTCATCATCGATATTGGGTTTATATCGATGCAAAGAAAGTGTTATAAATTTCATCAGAATAGACGAAAGGTCTACACTGGCAGGGTTTCATCATTGATCGGGCGAGGTGCCGGTCGATCAACAGTTGGTTTCATCATCGATATTGGGTTTATATCGATGCAAAGAAAGTGTTATAAGTTTCATCAGAATAGACAAAAGGTCTACACTGGCAGGGTTTCATCATTGATCGGGCGAGGTGCCAATCGATCAACAGTTGGTTTCATCATCGATATTGGGTTTATATCGATGCAAAGAAAGTGTTATAAGTTTCATCAGAATAGACGTAAGGTCTAGACTGACAGGGTTTCATCATTGATCGGGCGAGGTGCCAATCGATCAACAGTTGGTTTCATCATCGATATTGGGTTTATATCGATGCAAAGAAAGTGTTATAAGTTTCATCAGAATAGACGAAAGGTCTACACTGGCAGGGTTTCATCATTGATCGGGCGAGGTGTCGGTCGATCAACAGTTGGTTTCATCATCGATATTGGGTTTATATCGAGGCAAAGAAAGTGTTATAAGTTTCATCAGAATAGACAAAAGGTCTAGACTGACAGGGTTTCATCATTGATCGGGCGAGGTGCCAATCGATCAACAGTTGGTTTCATCATCGATATTGGGTTTATATCGATGCAAAGAAAGTGTTATAAGTTTCATCAGAATAGACGTAAGGTCTAGACTGACAGGGTTTCATCATTGATCGGGCGAGGTGCCAATCGATCAACAGTTGGTTTCATCATCGATATTGGGTTTATATCGATGCAAAGAAAGTGTTATAAGTTTCATCAGAATAGACGAAAGGTCTGCACTGACAGGGTTTCATCATTGATCGGGCGAGGTGTCAATCGATCAACAGTTGGTTTCATCATCGATATTGGGTTTATACCGACGCAAAGAGTCTCATAGGTTTCATCAGTATAGACGTAAGGTCTAAACTGGATAGGTTTCATCATTGATCGGGCGAGGTGCTGGTTGATCAACGGTGGGACGTATGTAAAGGTGTAGGTCCCGTCAGGACAGACGTAAGGTCTATTCCAGTAGGTTTTATGACGGGTGGGACTTTGCCAAGAAATGCGTAAGTTTCATCAGGACAGACGTGAGGTCTGAGCTGGACAGGCTTTAGCAGAATGGTGATGGGTTTCATTGTCAGTGGGACGTTTGAAAGAGGGTATGTAGGTTTCATCAGGGTAGACGTAAGGTCCATCCCAGAAAGGTTTTATCATCGGTGGGGCGCGGAGCCAGTTGACCGACGGAAGGTTTCATCAATGAAGGGGAGGTAAAGGTAGCGTGCCGGTTGGCATGGAACTTTTGAATTACCACATTACTGACCCAAGTGCCCTTTCGGGTTTTCACCGGAGCCAGCCCCCTCTTGCTTTTGCCCACGCGCCCTTTCGGGTTTTCACGTGGCGGGGCACCCGATTTTGCCTGCAGTGCCCTTTCGGGTTTTCACCACAGCTGGGTCTTAGCCATTCTTGCCCTTGCTCAGAATGCCTGAACAAGACTGGCGGGGTATCTCTATTTTTAACCCCATTTTGTCTCTTCTTTTCCTCTTCTTCTTTTTTTATAGAAACTATGGTTTTATAGCCCATGGGCTCAGCTTGTGTATGTATCATCATTGATGCGGGTGCTAACACCAATGCAAGGGGCATAAGTTTTCATCGTCTTCCTAGGCGGAGAGCCTTGGTCGACTTGAGTGTGTTTTGCGGCTTAGGCGCGAAGCCGTTTGCCGGGAGCATGGCGGTATCGTTGATGTGGGGATTGCCATCAACGCAAGGGGAATAGGGTTTCATCATCCATCCAAACGGAAGGTCCAGATTGACTCGAGAATGTGTGTAGCAGCTTAAGCACGAAGCCATTCGCTGAAAATGTAGGTTTCATCGTTAATGTGGGGTTTAACATTAACGCAAAGTATGATGTTTTATCATCTATCTGGACAGAAGGTCCGGGTTGATTTGAGAATGGGTGCATCATTTTCGTCAAAGCAGACGGAAAGTCTACCCCGGACGGGTTTTAGCATTGATCAGGCGGTGTATCGCTCTATTAATAGCCGCTCTTATCATCGATATTGGGTCTATATCGAAGCAAGGATTTCATGGGCTTCATCAGGATAGACGTAAGGTCTAAACCGGACAGGTTACATCGCTGATCGGGCAGTGTGCCAATCGATCAGTCGCGGGTTTCATCATCGGTACTGGGTTCATATCAATGCAAGGATTTCATAGGTTTCATCGGGATAGACGTAGGGTCTAGCCCTGACAGGTTTCATCGTTGATCGGGCAGTGCGCCAATCGATCAACAGCAGGTTTCATCATCGGTATTGGGTTTATACCAATGCAAGGATTTCATAGGTTTCATCGGGACAGACGTAGGGTCTAGCCCGGACAGGTTTCATCGTTGATCGGGCAGTGCGCCAATCGACCAACAGCAGATTTCATCATCGGTATTGGGTTTATACCAATGCAAGGATTTCATAGGTTTCATCGGGATAGACGTAGGGTCTAGCCCTAACAGGTTTCATCGTTGATCGGGCAGTGCGCCAATCGATCAACAGCAGGTTTCATCATCGGTATTGGGTTTATACCAATGCAAGGATTTCATAGGTTTCATCGGGATAGACGTAGGGTCTAGCCTGGACAGGTTTCATCGTTGATCGGGCAGAGCGCCAATCGATCAACAGCAGGTTTCATCATCGGTATTGGGTTTATACCAAAACAAGGATTTCATAGGTTTCATCGGGATAGACGTAGGGTCTAGCCCAGATAGGTTTCATCGCTGATCGGGCAGTGCGCCAATCGATCAACAGCAGGTTTCATCATCGGTATTGGGTTTATACCAATGCAAGGATTTCATAGGTTTCATCGGGACAGACGTAGGGTCTAGCCCTGACAGGTTTCATCGTTGATCGGGCAGTGCGCCAATCGATCAACAGCAGGTTTCATCATCGGTATTGGGTTTATACCAATGCAAGGATTTCATAGGTTTCATCGGGATAGACGTAGGGTCTAGCCCGGACAGGTTTCATCGTTGATCGGGCAGTGCGCCAATCGATCAACAGCAGGTTTCATCATCGGTATTGGGTTTATACCAATGCAAAGATTTCATAGGTTTCATCGGGATAGACGTAGGGTCTAGCCCAGATAGGTTTCATCGTTGATCGGGCAGTGCGCCAATCGATCAACAGCAGGTTTCATCATCGGTATTGGGTTTATACCAATGCAAGGATTTCATAGGTTTCATCGGGACAGACGTAAGGTCTAGCCCGGATAGGTTTCATCGTTGATCGGGCAGTGCACCAATCGACCAACAGCAGATTTCATCATCGGTATTGGGTTTATACCAATGCAAGGATTTCATAGGTTTCATCGGGACAGACGTAGGGTCTAGCCCGGACAGGTTTCATCGTTGATCGGGCAGTGCGCCAATCGGCCAACAGCAGATTTCATCATCGGTATTGCGTTTATACCAATGCAAAGATTTCATATGTTTCATCAGGATAGACGTAGGGTCTAAACTGGATAGGTTTCATCATTGATCGGGCAGGATGCCGATCGATCAATGGTGAACTTCACCATGGTGGGGCTTTGGACAAGGTATGAGGGTTTTATCAGGACAGACGTAGGGTCTATACTGGGTGGGTTTGATCGTTGATCGGGCAAGGTGCCGATCGATCGACGAGAGGTTTATGGCGAGAGGTGAGGCTTCTTTAGGATCACCACATCACCAAGAAAGGGTGTAGCTCGGCTAGGGCGGGATGCCGCTAGACCAAGGAAAGGGTGTATCTCGGCTAGGGCTGGATGCCACTAAGCCAAGGAAAGGTAGTCTGGTTAGGGCGGAGTGCCACTAATCCAAGGAAAGGGTGTAGCTTGGCTAAGGCGGGATGCCACTAGGCCAAGGAAAGGTAGCTTGGTTAGGGCGGAGTGCCACTAGACTAAGGAAGGGTGTAGCTCGGCTAGGGCGGGATGCCGCTAGACCAAGGAAAGGGTGTATCTCGGCTAGGGCTGGATGCCACTAAGCCAAGGAAAGGTAGCTTGGTTAGGGCGGAGTGCCACTAATCCAAGGAAAGGGTGTATCTCGGCTAGGGCTGGATGCCACTAGGCCGAGGAAAGGTAGCTTGGTTAGGGCGGAGTGCCACCAATCCAAGGAAAGGGTGTATCTCGGCTAGGGCTGGATGCCACTAAGCCAAGGAAAGGTAGCTTGGTTAGGGCGGAGTGCCACTAATCCAAGAAAAGGGTGTATCTCGGCTAGGGCTGGATGCCACTAGGCCGAGGAAAGGTAGCTTGGTTAGGGCGGAGTGCCACTAATCTAAGGAAAGGGTGTATCTCGGCTAGGGCGGAGTGCCGCTAGACCAAGGAAAAGAGTAGCTTGGTTAGGGCGGAGTGCCGCTAGACCAAGGAAGGATAGCTCGGATAGGGCGGAATGCCACTAGACCAAGATAAGGGTAGCTCGGCTAGGGCGGAGTTCCGCTAGACCAAGTAAAGGGTAGCTTGGCTAGGGCGGAGTGCCACTAGACCAAGAAAATGGGTCGTTTGCTGGGCATGTATGTTTCATCGTCAATGTTGGGGTTTAACATTAACGCAAAGGGATAGAGTTTCATAATCTATCCAGACGAAAGGTCTGAATTGATTTAGAGGACGTGTATAGCAACTCGGGCACAAAGCCGTTCGCCGGAAATGTGAGTTTCATCGTTAATGTGAGGTTTGACATTAACGCAAAGAAATAGGGTTTCATGATTTATCCAGACGAAAGGTCTGAATTGATCTAGAGGATGTGGATGGTGGCTCGGGCCCGAAGCCGTTTGCTGGAATTGTGAGTTTCATCTCCAATGTTGGGGTCTGATCAGCTGGATATCTACTGATTCTGTTGACTTTTCTTCGACAATCTTTGCACGTTGGTCGGCTTGAGTGTCGCTGGTAGAATATCTGTCGGCCTGGGCACCGATAGCTAGAATTTTGATTTCCCTTAGCTGGCTATACTGGCAATCCATGTTTGTGAGCATCTGTCATCTCGAATGCTGATGGTTAGACATCTCTGGCACTCTGAAGGCTCATCAGGCATCTATCAGCTTGAACGCTGGTGATTAGGCGAACTTCCATCATTCTTCATTGATCCATCATTCGTTGTTCATTGTTATCTTGGATTCCATCATTTGGATAGTCCCTGACATCAACAGCAGACGTGTAGTATAAGAGTCCGCGACAGGATGGCCCTTGAAAGGTCAATGCTCCAATCTTATTCATCATTGCCATAAGTGATCATTGCCCCTTTAAAGGGGTGAACATATCCGGCAACGGCCATGCATGCTGCCATTGACATCTCATACATTTACCCCTAGAATGTGGAACCATGTGTGTCTTCCATCATTCTTTTGGTGTACATTTGTCCCAAGAATGGGATACCATCAATATTTCTCATTGTTTGGCATACATTTGCCCCTGGGATGGGGTACCATTTGAAACTTCCATCATCTCATAATCATCATTTTTCTTCCTATTTTTCTTCTTCTTCTTTTTTGATATGCATCCCCCTCCTCAGAATGGGGTATCATCTGCATCTTCCATCATTTCGTCATCTTTCTCTTTTTTTTTTGATGTGCATCACCCCTCGAATGGGAGTACCCTCTATATTTGTTATTTCACCATTTTTTTATCATCATTTCTTTTATTCACACGTGCCCCCAAGATGGGGTATCATCATATCTTTCACCATCTCTTTTTTTTGTGTTAATACATCTGCCCCCAGAACGAGGCATCCTCTGCATCCCTCATCATTTTTTTTGAAAAATCTTTCATGTGTACATCTGCCCCTAGGAAGGGGTATCATTGGTTCACCATCATCATTTTTTCTTTTTCCCCCCTTTTTTTTGGTATATATCTGCCCCAGAGTGGGGTGTCATCTTTTCTTGTAGCATCACCGGGCTTCTTTGGGGCTGGGAGTATATCCTTGTTGTAGTGGGTGACCCACTCGAACAGGGCCCGAGTCTTTTCCTTAGGAAAGGAGTAGGGTTTAGTCGTTTTGCTTCCTAGGGAATGGCCTAGCTCGCCAGTCTTTGCCGACGAAGAGATAGATGCCTTCTTTGCCTTCTTCCTTCGTTTCTCGAAAGCTTTGAAAATTGGCAATGTGAATATATTTATGCATCAGTTGTTCACTGGCAGGCTTGTTCTTTTGACTTAGGGTGGTAGCGGCCGGGCAATATTTTGTCACAAAGGCCTCAATATCAGCCACAATCTCATTCAGGAGATCAAAGGACTTGACTTCGATGTCAATCAACCTTGTTAATATTTCTGTCTTCAGGTTGCTCTTGCATATCTGGACAGCCTCCTCATGGTACGGCGGGTGCCGACATCTGGCGCAAAGGTTCTTTCATCGGCGGATATAATCCAGAGCAGGTTCATCAGCCCCTTGTTTAGTCTCATACAGTTCTGCCTTAGTAATTCCTTCCTCGGCAGGTTTCATTTCCCTCATCTGTTCTATTTTGGGCCCATCCGTCACCGCCAGAATTGGTGGATTTGAGTGCAGACCAGGTGTATGAAAACTCGTTTCATTCAGCTTGCTCTGCAGCAATTCAACTTCTTGCAATTTTTCATATAATTCTGTCAACATGGCAAGGCCAAGAATGTTGCCCCCCTATCCTGACCTCAGGAGGGACTGGCGGTGTTTTATTAAAGACGCTAGACGCGCCTTGGTTTTCAGAGATTGACATCTTTGCCCTTATGCCTCCATATGGAGGAGGAGTGGGGTAGCATGCTTCTCCTTTTGGTGGCGGGAGTCTGCCCATACTTCTCCCTGGTTTTATCATCATGACGGGAGACTAAAGCTTTGGCTTGTCCTGGCCTTACTGGTGCGGAGCATATCTCTTCCTCATCTTCTTTGAGAGTTTGGTCATTGCCGGGCGAGATCGACAGCATGTTATAGGAGCAGACTTTGTTCCCCCCGTATTTCTTTGCATGCCGCTTTTCCTTCCTTTTGGTGGTCGGCATCTGTACCGCTAAGGGGTCATCTAGCACATCTGGCACTTTTGATTCACTTTTCATTTTCTGCATCAGGCCTGGGGATTTGACATGCTCCCGCAGGACGGGTCCATCGGTGCTTTCTGCACAGGCTTTTGACGTCACTTTAGGCAACTACCGGTATAGGGATATCACATTGACTACTCTTTTTAGCTCAGGCAGTTCATGTGGCGTGGCGAGTCCATTCTGTATTCACCCAGATGTGGTTCCCCTTTCTTAATCATCCTTTCAATAGCATCTTTGAATTTATAGCAATCTTCAATGGGATGACCCAACGCCTGGTGGTATGGGCAGAAGCGAGGGTCATCTTTTCTTTTGGCATCACCAGGTCTCTTTGGATCTAGAAGGACAATTTTGTCACATTGGGCGGCCCATTTAAACAGGAGCCAAGTCTTTTCCTTAGGAAAGGGATAAGGCTTGCTCATCCTGGCTCGCAGAGCGGGGCCATCCTTCTGATCAGCCGTTCCGGCGGGAGGAGGGCGGGCAGCGCCTTTTTTTTATCTTTTTGTTGATCAAACATCTTGAAGTCTATTGTACCGGCTTCTGTAGGCACGGGCCATTTATTAGATGATCTAGCTTTGTGGCATATAGCAGTAGCAGTCAAAGGGCCACTGGAGAGGAAGGCCTCGACCCTCACTGCAGCGCTGTTTAGTCGGCCAAATGACCTTATATCCATCCCAATCATTCTTTCGAGAGTCTCCCGCCGAAGATTCTGTTTGCAAATTTGGACGGCCGCCTGCATCTCATGGCGAGGTTCCTCCATCTTTTTATATAATCCAGAGCGGTCTCATCTTACTTCTTCCTTGTTGCATATAGCTCGGCCATTGTGATTTCTCTTTCTGTAATATGAAATCTGTCCCGGAAATTCCGCTGCATATCGGGCCAATCAGTCACTGACCCAGCCGGTAGGCCAAAGTATCATTCAAAGGCTAACCCTGTAAGGGACGAGCTGAAGAATTTCAGGAGGTAGGATTCATCAGATGCCAGATCACCCATAATTGTTGTATAGTAGGCTATATGCTCTTTGGGGGAGCACCGGCCATTGAGTTTTTTTCAAATTTCGGTGGCTTGCTGACGCCTGGTGGCAATTTCTTAGTAGCATAATGCAATGGACATGGTACCTTATAAACATCATAGGTACTGGAATTCCTGGCCCTTTCGGACAGCTTCATTTCAATAATCTTTTCTATCATCAGCTTGCCAGCCACATCCGGCTCTATGGGCTCCGGGAAGAAGTGTGTTCGCTGCCGGCTGAAGGGGGTTGTCATAATTGTTGTATGCAGAGCAGGCACGGCAGGCTGCGTTTGAGATGCAGAGGGCTGGGCTGCCACTTATTGTAGAGAAGGTTGACTCGACGCCTTGCCTTTGTTAGTTTGAGCAGGACAGACCGGAGAGACCACCTCTATCGAGCTGGAAGTCTGTCCAGCTGGCTCAGCATGCTTGGAGACAAGTGTATGCTTGCCTCTTTCATTGAGTTGTCTTCTAAGGGAGTCAATCTCCTGCTGGTATCTTCTTGAATATCATCTGGATCATGGGATCCAGGGTTGTTTGGATCTGTACTTCTCCCGATATTTCTTCAGTGGAAACACCCAGAGGGTTGCCTTCTTCCTCCGCAGTCACTACATTGACTGTCATCATAGTGACTTCTTGAGCTTTATCGGCAGCCATTATCTTTTCTTTCACTGCTCGGGTTCTTCTTGTGACGGTACTTGGCCCGTGTGCTAATTTAATCAGCTCTTCGGGCTGGTCTGGTAGTGTGTTATATTTCCCGGTGACACCGGCCATATTGCAGGAAAAAACCTGCATATTTCCCTTCTGGCTGTGGACTTTCCCTCTGACCCGACTCGGATATGTGAGGCGGTCAAAGACTGAAGTCCTTTCTTCTGCTTCTTCCCTCTTGGGGCGGTCTTTTCGATGTCTGACCCTACAGCCATCCTCATAGTCGTTGGAGTCTGAGGATAAGACTCCAAACGCCACATCTTCTGAGGTTTCATCTTTTTCATGTAGGGTGCCCAAGGCACGAGACAATCTTTGCTACCATAGGGAGGAATTCCCTAGACAGTGGAGGTAGTCTTGAACCGCCTGGTCCATTTCTTCTTGGCTATGCCTTTGTAGATCTGATCGGGGCAGCAGCCTCTCTTCGATCTTTTAGCTGATAAACCAGCCTTGAAATTTGGGCAGCCAAATGCTCCGCCTTGGAATATTTGAAGATATCAGCCTGTCTGGCGCAGGCCTTCGGTCCCTTTGGAATAGCAGCATATGCTTGATCTTCCATTCTTCTTTGTTTTTCCCTTTGGCAGTATATATTGTCCCCCCCCCCTTCATGGCGAGTGGCGATGGTATCTTTTCTCCTTCTGCCCCCAGCCCTAGGGTGAATGATAGTAGCATTTTCTTCTTTCTTCTGACATCTTCTGCCCCCAGTTCCAGAGTGAAAGACAGCAACATCTTCTTTTCCTCTGCCCCCAGTTCCGGGGTGGATGACAGCAATATCTTCTTTTCTTTCTTCCATCTCCTACTCCCAATCCTGGGGCGGATAATAGCGGCATATTCTTCTTTCTTCTGGCATCTCCTGGCCCCGGCTCTGGGGCGGATGGCAGTGGTATCTTCTTCTTTTCTTTCCCGTCTTCTGCCCCCTGCTCTGGGGCGGATGGAAATAGTTTCTTCTTTTCTTTTTTTTTTATCTCTCCTGACTCTGGCTTCAGGGTGGATAGCAGTGGCACCTTGCTCTTGAGCCGGAATCCAGCTCTGTATCTTCTTCGGCCTCCATATCTGTCTATATCTTGCCGGCTTGGGGGCCAGCGGCTTTCCTTCATCATTCGTCCGGTTGGCCCTCCTGGTGGCCAGTATTTGGAATGTATTGTTAGTTCGGACTGTTGAGACAACCCTGTCCGGTCTGATATTCCTGGGGCGACCACTAAGGTTCACCCGGACATTTCCGATCATCGTCGTCTTTCCAGAATTTTGAAAGACGACGGCTAGCAGCAGCATACCGGCTCCTCTGGTTACCGCTTCTCCTTTTTAGGGCAGCAGCGGGGACTGTGTCCCTCCTTTGGATATGGTGGACGAAGCAGGCGACGACTATCAAGGCCGTCTTTTCTGGTGAGCTTCCCTTCTCATCAGCAGTCTTCATCGGGGCACCTGTAGCAGTGCCTTGTTCCTTGTTAGCAACCTCCAGTAGGTCGGTGAAGACGAGGCCCAAGCAGTTGGGCAATCCGTCAGCAGGGGGCATGGACCCGGACATCGTGGGCACCGCCAGGTAGCCCTCGCGAACATAAGCATCAACGTCCTGCTGGCCGAAGTGGAGGGAGACGAATCCACTCGTCATTTTAGTTCCTTGAAATAGGATTAGCGCACAGTTAGAATCTAAGAGGGGGATTTTATTTTATTTCATTATATCATTTATTTATATTTTTATTTTTATTTGAATTTTTGATATATTGATTTATTAGGCGTGCCAGTCACGTGTGTGACGATTTTATTGTGCGCTCGATCTGACTTGGTCAGTCGATTGTGAAGTCCGAGTCGGGACCAGAAGTCCGTCATACCATAAAGGCTATGACGTTAATTACGCCCTTCCAAGGAAGGACAACCCTTGATTAAACGCCAAAATAGGAGGCCTCGAGAGGCAATAATAAAAAGGATATTCTTTTTTATGTGCGCAGTTTGAATTTCATACCAGAGCCAGGAAGGCGGGCAAGATAATAACATCGATTGTAGAAACAGACGATATCGCTGAATCGACGGCTCAAAAAATAATCAGACTCAGGGGAAAGGTAAAACAGAGGATATCAATCGCGGACAGGATGAGCCGCGATCATGACGGAGGTTTAAAGCATCGGTTAACATTTCGGGGGCACTTCCCATGGTCTGGATCATGCCCAGAGGGAAATAGGCTATCACCCACGGAGTGCCGGGGTGAAAGCCGAAAGAAAGAGAGAGGTCGAGCCTCTCCACGTTACACACGTATGCCCTAAGGTAATGTTTGATTCTTCCCTTACAGGAGCTGGTGGCACTCATGCATTGGCATGGCTCACCGGAGCTAAGAGGGAGGCGCGTCGTTGTGACTTCGACACGAATCGATGGAACATAAGGGAGTCTATCTCCCTTTAACTTTATCCTCGGGACACATCTGGTGATCCACGAATATCTCTGTGCAGGTTAGCTCTGGGCATTTGGGCTCACAGGGTGGCAACTTAGGCTCTCGGCATGACTACAGATGGGAGGCTAAGGCTCCCGGCGTGAGTAGCAAGAAGATGGAGGTTCTCGGCGTAGCCAAAGGGAAGAATCCAGGAAGCTCCCGGCGCCGACTTCCCGGCGCGCTGAAGATTCTCCAAGGGGGTTATCGACGTAGGCTAAAAGGGGGAAGAGGAGCTCTCGGCCTGGGGGTTCCCGGCGCGCTGAAGGCCGCGCCGGGAGCTGGTGGCGCCAAGAGGTAGCTGGCCGAGAAGGGGTGTTTGGACGCCGTGAGGGGTTTAGTACTTTACGGTACCCTATTTTTAGGATTTTGAGAGTTTTCTGGGAATTATATCAGAGTAGATTGGCTCTGGAGACTAGAGATGGGGTTCAACTGGTTTTAGTTGTATATGCTTCAAAGGAGGCCGAGAACTGAGAGGGATTGGAGGGGAAGAGCCCCACACAGAGGTCCTTTTCACCATCACCATACGGAGCCCAGAGGACAGCTTCAGTATTATTTTTCATCAACTGGGAGGATTTCAGCAGCACCTCCCCCGTACCTAGCGTATGCCAGGGAGTAATAGACGATCACCCACAGAGTGCCGGGATGAAAGCCAGAATAAGGGGGGTATGGGACCCCTAGCCCGTGTATGTGATCACAGCACCAACTTAATATCCCTTTGAGGTCATTGAAACTTATGCAGTGGCAGAGTTTCTCTGGCTCGTAAGGTTATGTAGGGGAGTTATCCCCAATGATGTTTATCCCTTAGGCACATATGATGATCTAGAGTATCCTTCGACAAGATGCAAGGCTTGGTTGATCAGACTTCAGAGGGCATCTGTGTGGTTCCTTGGCCTGTAGCAGGAAGGCTTTCCTCCGGGGTTCAAGGAATGGAGGATTCACAACGTAAAGCAGGGGTGGCAGGAAGCATGGTTCCCGGCGTGGGTTTTATTGGCCAAGGGGGAATGCTCTCGGCGCAAGGGTTCTCGGCGCGGTAATGACCGCGCCGGGAACCCGGCGCCGGGAGTCCCCCGGGCCGGGAAGGCTGTATTGGGATAGGCTTTATTTGCCTTGCCGAAGGGGCTAAAGCAAGGGGGATCTCTCGGCAGAGTAGTTCTCGGCGGGGAAATGGCCACGCCGGGAAGGGGCTAAAAGGGGTTTTTGGCTTGGCTGCGATACTCTACTCAGGAGATTTCTGGGATTTCTGGCTCGGATTGAGTCGAGATCTGGACTGCAGAAGGGGTTTACGCGGGGGTTAGCATCAGTCGAAGGGCAGATCATCCATTATCGAATCCTCATGGGACGTATGGCGTTTTCTATACTCACCTGCTGCTCAGACGGTCAAGAGATTGATGTCTCTGACCCTGAACGAGATGGGAGCTCGACAGACACCTGTGATATCCGGGGAAACCATGATTCGAGGGGGAGGAAGAGGAGGGACAGAGCCTAATAACCCACCGGATGAGGGTTTAGACTCCGTCTTCATCTTCCACCAGAGGACAGGCTAGGGAGGGGAGGTCGAAACATGGATCGGAAAGCTATAACATCTAGGCAAAACGACATTCAGAAGAACAGCCGATTCAAGAAGGGGAGAAATACAGCAGATATTTCAATCGATCGAATGCCCAAACGAGCCATGTTCATCTTTCATATTATTGCATCATCCCAAACCTGTACAGATCGGAGAAGGTAAACGAAAGACAGAGAGATGGAAATCGAGACCGAAATCCTCCGGCTACATTGATACATCGAGAAAGCCTCGTCAGATTACATCAGAAAAAGAAAATAAAAAGAGGAAAGCATGGGGGGAGAGCAGAGCATTGACTCCTCTCTCTCCCCAGCTGCCTGCCCACCTGGAGCTTCTTCTTCTTCTCCTTCTCTTCTGATTGATCTCTTCTCTCTTTTCTCAGCGGAGGAGGCTCTCTCTCTCTGTTGGTCTCTTTATCTGGCTATCCTTTTCTTTTTCTTTCTTTTCGATCCTCCTCCCTTCTTCTCGTGGGAGAAAAAGGGGTTATATAACCCTGTCCATCGCTAGTGATTCTCGACGCACCTATAGCAGGGGTTCCCGACGCGCTCCCATGGAGGGGCTTTGGACAAGGTATGAGGGTTTTATCAGGACAGACGTAGGGTCTATACTGGGTGGGTTTGATCATTGATCGGGCAAGGTGCCGGTCGATCGACGAGAGGTTTATGGCGAGAGGTGAGGCTTCTTTAGGATCACCACATTACTGACTCAAGCGCCCTTTCGGGTTTTCACCGGGGCCAGCCCCCTCTTGCTTTTGCCCACGCGCCCTTTCGGGTTTTCACGTGGCGGGGTACCCGATTTTGTCTGAAGTGCCCTGTCGGGTTTTCACCACAGCTGGGTTTTAGCCATTTTTACCCTTGCTCAGAAAACCTGAACAAGACCGGCGGAGTATCTCTATTTTTAACCCCATCTTTTTTATTTATTTATTTTCATTCTTTTATTCTCTCTTCCCCTCTTTTTTGGGAGGGTGACAAGTCGGAATGCCATTAGATCATGATAAGGGATGGCTTGGTTAGGGCGGAGTGCCGCTATACCAAGAAAGGGTGTAGCTCAGCTAGGGCGGGATGCCGCTAGACCAAGGAAAGGGTGTATCTCGGCTAGGGCTGGATGCCACTAAGCCAAGGAAAGGTAGCCTGGTTAGGGCGGAGTGCCACTAATCCAAGGAAAGGGTGTAGCTCTGCTAAGGCGGGATGCCACTAGGCCAAGGAAAGGTAGCTTGGTTAGGGCGGAGTGCCACTAGACCAAGGAAGGGTGTAGCTCGGCTAGGGCGGGATGCCGCTAGACCAAGGAAAGGGTGTATCTCGGCTAGGGCTGGATGCCACTAAGCCAAGGAAAGGTAGCTTGGTTAGGGCGGAGTGCCACTAATCCAAGGAAAGGGTGTATCTCGGCTAGGGCTGGATGCCACTAGGCCGAGGAAAGGTAGCTTGGTTAGGGCGGAGTGCCACTAATCCAAGGAAAGGGTGTATCTCGGCTAGGGCTGGATGCCACTAAGCCAAGGAAAGGTAACTTAGTTAGGGCAGAGTGCCACTAATCCAAGAAAAGGGTGTATCTCGGCTAGGGCTGGATGCCACTAGGCCGAGGAAAGGTAGCTTGGTTAGGGTGAAGTGCCACTAATCCAAGGAAAGGGTGTATCTCGGCTAGGGCGGAGTGCCGCTAGACCAAGGAAAAGAGTAGCTTGGTTAGGGCGGAGTGCCGCTAGACCAAGGAAGGGTAGCTCGGCTAGGGCGGAATGTCACTAGACCAAGATAAGGGTAGCTCGGCTAGGGCGGAGTGCCGCTAGACCAAGTAAATGGTAGCTTGGCTAGGGCGGAGTGCCACTAGACCAAGAAAATGGGTCGTTTGCTGGGCATGTATGTTTCATCGTCAATGTTGGGGTTTAACATTAACGCAAAGGGATAGAGTTTCATAATCTATCCAGACGAAAGGTCTGAATTGATTTAGAGGACGTGTATAGCAACTCGGGCACGAAGCCGTTCGCCGGAAATGTGAGTTTCATCGTTAATGTGAGGTTTGACATTAACGCAAAGAAATAGGGTTTCATGATTTATCCAGACGAAAGGTCTGAATTGATCTAGAGGATGTGGATGGTGGCTCGGGCCCGAAGCCGTTTGCTGGAATTGTGAGTTTCATCTTTAATGTTGGGGTCTGATCAGCTGGATATCTACTGATTCTGTTGACTTTTTTTCGACAATCTTTGCACGTTGGTCGGCTTGAGTGTCGCTGGTAGAATATCTGTCGGCCTGGGCACCGATAGCTAGAATTTTGATTTCCCTTAGCTGGCTATACTGGCAATCCATGTTTGTGAGCATCTGTCATCTCGAATGCTGATGGTTAGACATCTCTGGCACTCTGAAGGCTCATCAGGCATCTATCAGCTTGAACGCCGGTGATTAGGTGAACTTCCATCATTCTTCATTGATCCATCATTCGTTGTTCATTGTTATCTAGGATTCCATCATTTGGATAGTCCCTGACATCAGCAGCAGACGTGTAGTATAAGAGTCCGCGACATGATGGCCCTTGAAAGGTCAATGCTCCAATCTTATTCATCATTGCCATAAGTGATCATTGCCCCTTTAAAGGGGTGAACATATCCGGCAATGGCCATGCATGCTGCCATTGACATCTCATACATTTACCCCTAGAATGTGGAACCATGTGTGTCTTCCATCATTCTTTTGGTGTACATTTGTCCCAAGAATGGGATACCATCAATATTTCTCATTGTTTGGCATACATTTACCCCCGGGATGGGGTACCATTTGAAACTTCCATCATCTCATAATCATCATTTTTCTTCCTATTTTTTGCAGCCTGACCTCTTCTTGTGACGGGGCCTGGTCTGGTAGCCAGCCTGAGCAGTTCATCTGGCTGAGTTGGTAGCATATTCTGCCCCCTGGCGATTCCAGCCATGTTACAGGCGAAGATTTGCATTCTTCCCTTCTGCCTACAAACTTTTCTTTTTGCCTGGTCAGGGTATTTGAGTCAGTCGAAGACCGATACTCTTTCTTCAGCCTCTTCCCTATACAGGTCTTCTTTATCATATCCGGCCTTGCGGCCTTCTTCATAATCATTTGAATCGGAGGAGGAGACTCCAAGCATTACTTCTTGAAGGGCTTCTCCTTCTTCTTCATCCACGGTGCCCAGAGCACGGGATAATCTTTGCTGACTGAGGGCAGAGTTCCCCAGGTAGTGGAAGTAGTCTTGGACCACTCGTTTCATCTCCTCCGGATCGTGCCTTCGCGGCTCTGGTCGGAGTATCAATCTTTCCTGACTTTTCTGCTGATGAGCCAGTCTTGTCATCTGAGCATTCAAATGCTCGGCTTTAGAATATCTGAATATGTCAGCCTGTCTGGCACAGGCTCTTGGTCTTCTTGGAATGGCAACCGTGACTGGTTCGCTTATTCCCATGTCGCCATCTTGGCAGCAGTTGGCAGTGTCGGCATAATTCCTCCCTTCCCATCTTTTGCCTTTGGCCCTGGGATGGGTGACAGTAAGGTCTTCCTGGTAGACATGTTAACAGGACCATGTCGCCCACAAGGGGAGGCCCAGGTGCTATCCTAGGGGACAACCCTCCGATGTTTAAGTCAGCAACGGTTTAATGAAGAACAGAGAAGAGCGAGTTGAGAGAGAGAGAAGGAAATCGTAGTCGAAAGCTAAAGGGTCGTGTAGATCCTTGGAGCGAGTGCTCGCCGCTCCCAGTGCCCACTCGGAGAGTGCTTGCTGGGTGGTAAGGTCGTCGGAGGAGAGTTTCCCTTTCAACATTGGTCGTGGCTGCTTCCTTATCGTTATCCTGTAGGATCCGTAGCTTTACTCTGTTGCGTAGCAGTGTGGGGGTTTAGAAGAAGAATCTACCGTGTCCGTCTTCTCTGTCGTTCTTCTCTTTATAGGGGTTGTCCTGGAGCGAGGGGCGTAACGACCCGAGAATCCGATTACCAGGAAGGCCCGATAACCCGAGACTTGCACCGCCACCCACGAGTCCGAAGACTCGGAAGGGTTAAAGGGATGGTGTGGAGACTACACAAGCATCACAAATGATTGCAGAAATTAAACAGTTATATAATTAAGCATGAAATAATTTAACATTTTGCATGATACATGGTCCACAAGATAACAATGAAATAACAACAGTAGCAGTTCACAACTAGTACAGAGACAAGAAAGAAAAGTACAGCTACACGGGGCATATCCCGACTCTGACCTCTGGCACTAACGTTGGGCACCTGAACCACGCTGAGCCTCAGACGTGCTCCCCTGAACCCGCGCCTCGCCTGAAACACGGTGAAAACACGCAGGGAATGAGTCTCAGAACAAGACTCAGTAGGGATCACTCGAACCCTACCTCACAAACGAAGAAATCACTACGCTAGCAGTAAGCGAGTACCTCGGAAAAGGAAGCCCTGCCATCTACAAAACACCGGTCTCACGGCACAAAAACTGACACACGTGCCACGGTGAAACGACTGAAACACCACGGTCAACACGACGAAACCCGAAGGTCGAAGTCTCAACAACTGACAGTCTGTCACTCCGAACTCGACAGGAGTATCTCCCACTAGAAGCACAGTCGGTAGCGTCCCCTGACATCTTACACCGCACCGCAGGTGAACTGCCTGACGTGGTAGCGCCTACCAAAGGCACGGACACCGTACAAGTAACCACAAACAAGTGACTAGCTGGGGTCACGCCCGTCAGCGTGGGTCCAAACGCCCCCAACCACGTGTGCACACATAGACCGCGCGTCCCTAGTCTGGCCCTCTGACCGGTTTTCCCCTTAGCCGGACTCTAGCTGCAAGACGTGGGGCCCGATGAAAACCGGTCTAAAATCGTCTCTAAGGGTAAGCCCGTACACCTACTCCTAGGTGAGACCAGCACACGCGTACTGGTAGGCTACGACTAGTGGAGGGTCACTACAGAGTAGACTCCCAAGTCAACGAAAAACAACGTCCGCATCCGACAACGTACGGGGACCGTCCCACGTACCAGCACCGTCGCACGGTGACCACGGTCGGAAAAGAAATAGGGCTGCAAACCACCCGGGGTAGCCCTGAGCCTGGCGGTCTACCCTAGACACGCCACAGACTCTGATGGTCTGAGGCTGGACCGTCACAGCTATCTGACGGCCCAAAACAGGGGCATCAGACCCTCGGTGCAAAAACGACTATGGAGCGCCTACCCTGGTGCGTCACAGGCCATGACGCACTCAGCCTAGTGCGTCACAAGGTGAGCAGAAAATGACTGTGATGCACACCTCACGGGACGTCATAGACTGTAACGGACCACCCTTGGTTCATCACAGGTTGAGGACGTGTCAGCTCTGACGCTCAAACGCAAGGGCGTTACAAGGCTGTGACGCGCCAGTCCTGGTGCGTCACAATCCCTGACCCCCCTCCCAACGGTCAAAACCCAACGGTCGGGTGCCAATGGTCAGATCGTCAGGTGATGGTCCAACCTAGGCACGTCACAATGCCCTGGCGGTCTATCGTGAGACCGTTACACCCACGGACCGCCCAGTTGGCTGAAACAAGCCTGTGACGTGCCTACCTTGGTGCGTCACAGACTGTGATGGTCTCTGGAAAGACCGTCACACCGTTCCGACGGCGAACCAACGGGAAACACCCCAAAAACACAACCACGCCCCCATGCATCCATAGGAGAGGGGGAAAACAAGGGGGAAGCCCCTAGGGGACCCCTAGCATACTTCTAAGCCATCAAAATGCCGAATCGTGGCCTAAAAACATAGATCGGGTGAACTCTCCCAAAATCATGGTTTTGCCCTAACTCGCTCAAAAACACCCCTCTCGACTTCCATTCGGCCTACAAATCACGGGGATGATGGGATGAGCATAGGGATTCGTCCCCCTACCTCAATGGAGCGAAAGCTCTGCCGAATCGAGCTCAAACCACGAAGAATGCTTTTAGAAACCCCGCTCCTTCACGCTTCCCACGAGCACCGCACGCCCACGAGATCGCCTCGTTGCCGCCCACGTCACCACGCCGTCGCCCCGCCGCCGTCTGCAGCCGGAGAGAGGCCCGCCGCGTCGAAATGGGAGAGAGAGAGGAAGAGGGGGGGCGTTCACGGTGGGAGGAAGAAGAAGAGGAAGAAGAAGGGTGGGGGAGAGAGAGAAAAAGGGTGATATTTATAGAAATTTTAGAAATTTCAGAAAATATCAAAAAATTAAAAATTATATTTTCGTGATCCTCGGAACGCACCGATCGCAACGGTACCACTCTCGCCTAGGTGAACGACCCGGTTCACCCGCAACGAGGTTCCGAAGGAATTACCGAAACACACACCGGAAATCAGAAAACACGCGCGGAAAAGCCGCGGACGCACTCCGGGCCTCCGAAACAACTCCGGATCGTGCCGACCCGAACACAAAAGATGTCCGAAACAAAATTTTGGACACAACGAATCTGAACACTCCGAGAAACCAGATCCGGGACCAACGAAGAAGGATCTGAAAGGTCCGGGATATTACAAGGGGCCTCATCCCTTGATAGGGAAGGGCGTTCGTAGTAGAGTAACCATCTCCGCTATAGTTGCGGAAGCTTCCCGTTGGGGGGCGATTACCGCTGTGTTGGCTGGTCCTGGGGCGAGTCTTACGGCACTCGTGGGGTGTGCTCACCGGTTATGGGGTCAAGGCCGACGTCACGGGGGCAACGGTCGGTCGTCGGAGAGTCCTCCGGCGATAACTGCGCTTGGGTCGTAACCTTTACGCCTTGTAGAATCCGATGCTCTTTTGGGCTGGGCCTCCCCTTGGTGGGCCACATCCGCATGCCCGCCTCTTGGGCGCGCTCCCTTGAGAGCTACATGTCGGGGGCCTATTACTACTGGACCGTTCTTGGGCCAAACCGGATTTACCCTCCTCAATTGTCATTCTATTTTTCCAATAAGGATAATTCGTTACATCAAAAAATGGTGGCATGTGTATAGAATGTCCTTCAGGAATCATTCCCCTACTTTCCATCGCTAGAGATCTATCCTCTACAACTGTGATGTTGAATGAAAATCAGAGGCCTCACTCTGATACCAATTGTTGGCCCAGATAGATGGCGGACAAGAAGGGGGGTTGAATTGTCCCCCAGGCGAGATGCCAGATTTTAAAAGCAACTTAATTAATTACAGCGGAATTGAAATAACTACGTTAATAAAATTGAACTGAAGTGAGATTTTAGCTTTCTCAATCTTTCCGATCTCACACGAATAGCGTAAGTAAATAACGATTGATCTTCCACAGAACACGGATAGTAGACATAGCGATATGTGATGGTGCAGTGAATAAAAAATCTGTAAAATAGCCTGTGAATGGAGATAGAAGAAATGGACAATCACACAGGCCAACCACATGGAACGCGAAGATTTTTAGGTGGTTCGGCTAGACCTATCCGTCCGCCTACGTCCACCCCTCACCGAAACCCGATGAGGCTTCACTAACATGCTACAACTGTAGCAACCACGAGGACGAACCCCAACACCACATACATGCTGCTTCGACAGCAATCCACACACACGGGGCCTGGCCCCAAAACTCTGCCAGCACAGCACGCACGCACACACGTTCAGAGAACTCACCCCACACTCAAGCCTCACACGGAGACGTAACTGCGTACACACACACAAATATTCCGATGTTCAGACAAATGAGAAAGATATACAATATATGCTCACATCATAATGTATATCAAGAAGAACATCACAAATAAATTGGGTAAAAGATGTAGAATGTTTCCCCTTTGTTTTTTATTGGCCGTTTGAAGATCTTCCTTGAAGTACAGGTCGGAGGGAGTTGAAACTACAGCAGGATGGAGCAGCCGGTCATCCTCCTTGAAGATCCCAGCTTGTCTGCAACTTCAGCAGCTCGTACGGGATAAACACCTTCAAATCCAAGCTCCAATCGCACCTGCAAACATCAGAAAATGATGACTCTCTCAAAGCCCTCTCCTCTCCACCTTGTGGCTGCCCTCTCTCTTCTTTCTTCTGTGTAAAGAATAGAATAATTAGCCCCTGCTTTCTTGCTGCGATCTGAAAATCACAAAGGATATATAAGGCAGATAATATATGAACATATGACAAGAATGCCCATGTAAAAACCTCACAAAACCACACTCATATGTGTAGAGAAGCCCTAGGGGTAAAGGAGTAAAAGAGCAAGGCAAAAGGTTCAAGGAAAGTGAGTTTTGAAACCCAATCCGCAAACCCGCTTCGAAAGTAGCAGGAAAAGTGTCGACTCAGCTTCAACAAAGCAGAACAGACGGAAATAAGTGTTGACTCTGTGAGTCGACACTTTCCCTGACAAAAGCCAAAACTGATTATAGACCAAATGAGGGCTCATATTTCCTCAATCAAATGTCATGCATTAAAATCAAATAATCCTGCTGTGAAACAAAGTATTGGCATGTTTTAAACCACATTCTAACAAATGGTTATCTGAATGGGTTAAACACTTGCAAGCCCAAATCAAAACTCATATAAACAATGCATGATACCCTTTAAAAGCTTAAACACCCCAAGACACATATGTAATAAGGCACATTCAAACCACCATAGAAAATTAAACATGACTTTTCAAGATGAATTCAGCAATGTTGATTGTAAACGACTCAACCAAGTATGGCCCTCAAGAACCCCTGCAGAAAATGCATGAGACTCAATAATACCAAGTTAGTGTTAGCACCACAAACAAAAGCTTCACTCTTCTAGAACAAGATTCTTTTATTTAACATAGCCACACCTAACAATGTTCCGAACATGAACCATTTCCACACTTCATAGCAAAGGTGTGATAAGGATTAAGCAAATGAAAAGCCTAGCAAAACTGGCCAAGTCGACTTTGGCTTCAACAGAGGTTGACTTGAAGAAACCATGGCCCAGTTTCTTGACCAGACCTAGCACAAGTCATTCCAGCAAACCATTTAACAGTCCACTGAAAAACACAATTTTCCTCATGAACAATATGCATGAATAAGTGAAAATATACTCATGAAAAACCCATGCATTTCAACCCTGCAAAGTAACCTGCAAAGCAAGATATCAACATATGAGCTCCTTTAGCATCAAGACGTTTTCCACAAGACATGCACACACGATTTGTCACTTCTACACACACGCAAAGCACACAATATTTTGTTATCATCAAAACCATTACCAAAGACAAAGAGGGAGCGCAATGAACCCAACATAACTGAAAATGCAGGGTGAGCAAAACACTCAGTAGGATTTATATCTCTGTACTAGGCAACTTTTAAGTAATTAATATTTTAGATAAAAGTTTATATATTATGTCGAGAATGTAACTAAAATATGGAACATGAGTAAAAGAGAGAGAGAGTAAAGGAATGCAAGTAATTGGAATCACAAGTAGAGAACGATCATGTAGCAAGTGTAATCATGGAATTGGCCATTTCACGCAAGTATGTACAAGTTGTTGGTTTATGCCAGCATCTCCTTGGATTTGGTGTGTACCACGTGGGGTATGGGACCCACGTGGGACCATCGGTGCTTGGCGGGTTGGGATGCCAAGCACCGATGGTCCCACGTGGGTCCCATACCCCACGTGGTACACACCAAATCCAAGGAGATGCTGGCATAAACCAAGAATAAGCTGTCACACATAATAGACTTTTAACTGAACTCAATATAAACTAATGAAACAACAGAGCTTCTCTCTTTTCACAACCATGAACTGAGAAACCAGACTCACACAATAGAAGAAGTTCTACTGAGCGTATGAACAAGCACTTCACAATCAAGTTAACTCCCCAGGATAACACAAATAATCACGCATGCATAACCTGTGAATGGGAGGTAGATGATATGGAGTAGAACGCAAAAGCAAACCACGGGTTGTACAGACGATGCATGCACATGGAGAGACGATGCATGCATAAGGAATGTACAGACTTGATCTTGCGACCACGGGCTGTACAGACTTTCAGAGACGATGCATGCACAAGGAAAGACGATGCAAGAAAGACGATGCATGCACAAGGAATGTACAGACTTGAAGAAATGCATGCAGCGATGTACAGACTTAGTGTGCAATATGCAAACGATGCACAGCCATAGCTCATGAATGTATAGACTTTGCAAAACGATGCATGGACTTTGTGTGCATGCGAAGGATGTTGTACAGACTTTGAAGCATGTGAACACGGCGCTGTACAGACTTGAATGCTCCATGCACAAAGACGCTAAGTGAGATTAGGCAGAAAATTACCTGATCTGACTGTGCATTGACCTTACCTGTCAATGATTTGACTTTGACTTGGGTTGACTTCATGACCTGTGAGTCATTCTTAAACCATGACCTGTGAGTCATTCTTAAACCTGTTCTGACAGATTCTCATAATACATCAGGATTATATCATCAAGGATGTACATGTAAACATAATGAGACATAATATTTGTCATCATCAAAACTCCAGAACCACAGGGGACACAACACAAGTCAAGTATTTCACGTAATTTAAGTACTTTTAAATATTCAAGTAAGTCAAGTATTTCATAAATTGTGGAATGTCATAAACAAATCTTGCATGCATGTTTCGGTGCAATGCCACACCAGGCCAATAATAGCTCCATGAACACAAGTACATTCGGGCGCTCTCCCCAGGACCAGACCGGGCCCCATTAACGCCAGGTATTGTGGTTATGGATCATAGATCCCAAGTATATTTAGACATCCACATAGTATGTATGGCCAATGAATTTCAAGGTGAAGCTCATGAAATAAAGTACAGATCTAGCAAAAAATTATCATTCAAGGAACAAGTAGTATAAGGCATCATATTTAATGACATTAAGTCGATAAGAAGGCATCATGTTTAACGACATTAAATCGATAAGAGAAATTGATTGACGGATAAGGCACGATCGGCTCTCACGGAAAACTTTGTTAAACAAGTTTAGATCAAGTTTTTCACAGTCGGGTGCTTAGCTAGAAAATCGAAGAATGATAGCTAGGTAAGAGGTGGGATAGTGGGAGGTTCTCCTCGTATTCACGATGGCCTAATTAAATAACCACTTATCAACTTAAAGCGTTTGCCCATTGACCTCTTTCCTTAGACACCGTTCTTCTTTAGAAATCTAGATAGCTACGCGACTTGTCGAAAACACGGTAACACGGAAATTGTTAAACTCGTATCGAATCAAGATTATGCAACTAAGCACATGCAGTTTTAACATATAATATCTACTCCATTTATCCTGCTCGAAAGATAATATAATCATGGAGATCAAGGATATCATGAAGGTAACAAGAACTAGGAAGGAAATAAGCTCATGGAAAAGAATTATTATCATTCATATACTTAACTTAATCGAGTGTGGATTTAAATGATATGCAACATAATACGATTTAGAACTTAAGATGTAACAGATCTAACATGTTGGACGATATATTAGCTCGGTTAAAAACATCAACGTACGATGATTAGCTTGACCATCGGACAACCCAGGGGCTCACTGAGAACGCGGTCAGAAGGAGACCGCCATTTTCATAAGACGGTCTTGAGGGGACCGCTATCATAAAAATAATTATATGTAGATTTTTTTTTGAAAATATCGCATGAAGACATCCACCATATGGGACGCGTATAAAAGAAGGTGTCCATGGGTCCTGACGCGGTTAACATTATAGATTTTGTTTTTAAAAAAATATCTCATGAAGGCGTCCACTCTAGGGGACACGTATAAAAGAAGGCGTCCATGTGTTTGACACATTCATGAAAACATATTATTTTTTTTGAAAATGAGTACAAGAAGGTGATCTGTCAGGCGACCGCCTTCAAAAAATAGTTTCTGATGTGACCGCCTTTAAAACTGAACCTTCTTCGGCGAACACGGTGATACCCTTCAATAAAACATTTCTAGCATGCTTAATACTCAATAAAAATTAGAAAAATGGTATAGAACCTGTAGATGCGAGATGAACCTTTTTGGTGTCCCCAAGAGGTATGGTCCCCGCCACGCCGGAGGGCGGCTAGGGTTTTGTCCTTATAAAAGGGCCCTCTTGGGTTAAGAGGTGAAGACCTTCTTTATAAGCACTCGGTTGCTCTCTCAACATCCAATGTGGGATTAATCCTGTGACCCTAGGTCCACTACACAATCCCCCCTTGAGAAGGCAAGCGAGTGAGAGCTCAGGGTTCCCACAGACGGCGCCACTTTGTAGATGCGAGATGAACCTTTTTGGTGCCCCCAAGAGGTATTGTCCCCGCCATGCTAGAGGGCGGTTAGGGTTTTGTCCTTGTAAAAGGACCCACTTGGGTTAAGAGGTGAAGACCCTCTTTATAAGAACTCGGTTGCTTTCTCAACATCCGATGAGCGCCTGGAAGCTGGCCCCTAATTGGGAAGGCCCCTACCGAGTGATCGAGACGCTCGAGAAGGGGGGATATCGATTGTCTACCATGGATGGAACGCCTATCCCCCGGACATAGAATGCAATAACATTACGAAAGTTCTATTTTTGAGCTTTTCACAGACATGTAAACAACAAATGGCGATATTTTTCTTTTCATTAATGCTTCTTCATACATCAGATAGGCCACAGCCAATACAGTGCGTATCAAAAGCAAGAATCCTTAGAGAAAACCACCACCCCACTTGGTGGAGAATAATCTCGCCCCCTCTCTTTCCCCTACCCTCTCTCTTCACACCCATGCTCTATCACACTTGCTGACTTCAGCATCGGAGGATTTTCCCCAGGGACTCTTCCCTGGGCACCTCTGATCTATTTCCTACCTTGCAGTTCATACAGACGGGGTGACCGTGATCAAAGATTCTCCCTGAATCTCATGGCTCGTGATCAGCGCGAGATTATGCCTCTTCATCTGGCGCCGTCTATGGAAAACAAGCAAAGAGCCATCATGGTACAAAGAAATTCTGGTAGGATAACCGCCGGCGATAAGCGAAAGACCGTGGCGACAGACGGAGGACCTGTGCCTCCCAACCCCACGGAAAACCTCCCCTCCAACTACAATAATCAAGCCAATGAGCCGCCTCCACTGCCCGCGGGGGTGCAATCCCCCACCGGGAATTCTAACTCTCTCCAAACCCACAATGCAAAACTGGACATCCTCGTCGAACTGATGAGGACCCGGGCGGCTAGTGAAGAGAAGTCACGACTTCCCAGGGAGAGCCACGCCCCCGCCCCCCGCGGTGGAGCTTCCCAACAAACCGCCGGAGGCCGCTTCATCCTCCGAGGGCAACGGCCCATACGTTGTCACTCCCCGACGCGGAATATCGGGACCGGCAGTAGAAAACGCTAGTAAAGATAACATGCTAAACTAAGAATTAACATAACATCATGAACAGAATAACTCCAAGTCTATTACAAATACCATCAAACTGACTTAAACATAATCAAGCATAATCTCTACTCGACTCCGTTACAATAACTAACACAAGTTCTAAGGCATAACTAGATGTAAAACAACTATAACAATCTCAACATAACGACTAGCTGACACACTCTAAGTCATCACTCTTGCGCATTCCCATCCATCTGTGAATCTTCATCTGAGCTGCCTGGAAAGGGGGAAAACAACTATATGAGCGAACGCTCAGTAGGTAACAACAGGCAAGTGTAAGTGATTAACCAATTAATTACATGTTTATATGAAACGGGAAGAAAAGAAATGACGATCGAATGAAACAACATAATAAAAGAAAGTGATAAAGAATGGAATAACAATATGGCAGAATGATATAACTACAAGAATTGCAAGTTAAGAACAATATATATAACAGGAAATTGCAAGAAATTGGCCAACAAGTAAGAATATAACCAAGTAGAACACGATTCAAGTAAGAGATCATTGTCATAGACATCACGCTAGTCATGCACTCGGTGCAATGCATCACCATGTCATTATAAACTCCCATGGGCACAAGTACTTTTCGGGCGCTCTCCCCAGGATCAGACCGGGCCCTTATGATGCGTTGGCATTGATTTATTAGATCCAAGATCCCAATTTCCATCTAGACTTTAATCAAGTTAAATGGCCAATTATAATCAAGTATAAACTTACCTCGGAACATCCCAAGGCTAAGCTAAAGAGATATTGTCCAAAATTTCTGTCCAGGAGTTCAAGTTATCAAGAACCATCATGTTCTTGGATTCAAAACCATAAAATACGGAGAAAACTCATCTTTGGATAATATGTGGTTACTAATGGACCGCTCAAGACTTGTGCGGTCACCCCTGGGCCGCACTATAGGAACTAGGCTGAGGTTAAGCCCTCGGGAGGTCAAGGTTGAACGGCTGATAAAGGGCCGCTCTTCTATATGAACGGTAGGGATTAGGCCGTACAAGGCCAGAAGTTTACAAAATCGAGGTCATGATATGCGGTCCTGATAGAGCCGCTCATCAATTGAACGGTCTATTAAGGGCCGCCTGAAAGATGTACGGGCTATATGTGGCCGCACAAGACAGGGCCTAACAATAATATAGAAATTCACCCAAGTGGGCTCCCAGGCTGCCATAGACAGGGTGGAACTGAACCAGAGTCCAACCCACTGTCTGCTGGTCGGCCTAGGGTCTACTGGGCTGATCAAATCAGGAATTGGCCGAAGATGGATCAAGGATAATCGGCCAAGACTAATTGGCATTAGCCAGGGATGAACGGTCTCCAGAGGGCCGTTCAACGAGATATGCGGTCCACTAACGGCCGCGCATGTCCCTGCTAGTCCAATTCAGACTAACACAAATCACAGCAATTTGATTGAGTCCAAATTCAAATCTAGGGGATGTGGACACCAAAAATTGCACACCCATATATCCTACTCCGCCCAGCACCAACAACGGCGCCAAGTGAAGAAGCCTCAGAGAGACTAGGTCATCCGGGCTCCCCAAATATGCACACTATCATGAAGCCGTCTTCGGGGTCACGATGGTGAAAAGAAATTAATCACCAAGAGCCCCGCAATCCATGGGCCATAACTCATGCTCACAACGGGCTCAAAACTACCCATTTAGCCCTTTAGCATCACACTCCCTGGGGCCGCCCCTTCAACGGCACACCCCAAGGCGCTTAGCGGCATGCCCCTTCAGCGGCACGCCTTGGCGCCCCTTCAGCGGCACACCATGTGCCCCCCCTTCAGCGGCACACCCTCCAGGGTGCTCTAGCGGCACGCTCCTGTGAACCCCTTCTGCGGCACGCTTCATCGCACCAAGTCTATACAGCCATCAGCCCAAGTCTGTACGTTGGCTGAATGAACAAACGAAGTCTGTACAGCCAAGCCCCAAGTCTGTACATTGGCTGAATGCACAAACAAAGTCTATACGTCCAAGCTCCAAGTCTGTACATTGGCTGGCTGTTTTGAACGCAAAGTCTATACACTCGTATGGCAAGTCCGTACAGAGTTCTGGCAAACGCGAAGTCTATACACTGGTGAAGTCTGTACATCCACCAGTTCAACGCGAAGTCTATACATTGGTGAAGTCTGTACATCCACCAGTTCAACGCAAAGTATGTACATCGATGAAGTCTATACATCAGCCCCTGCAAGTCTATACGTTGCAGCTAGGTGAAGTATGTACAGCCCATGCCTTGCCGAAGTCTATACACTCTCCTGGCCGTTCAACGGCACGCCCTTTGGGCCCTTCAACGGCACGCCCTTTGGGCTTTTCAACGGCACGCCCTTTGGGCTCTTCAGCGGCACACTTGCCTTGTCTTCCAGCGGCACGCCCTTTTGGCCTTCCAGCGACACGCCTGCTTGGCCTGCCAGCGTCACGCCATTAAGGCTCTTCAGCGGCACATTCCGGCAGACGAGATCTTGCGCCCATGCCCTATGGATCCTCGGCGTGCAGTCGGCTGTCTGAGGTGTCACCCGGGGGTTGGGCCATGCTGCCTACTCCCCCTGTCACTCAGGACAAGGGAGTCAACTCCCATTAAACCCCTCGGACGCTTCCCGCCTTCGAGGCTTCCACCGTGTGGGGTATAAAACCCCTCTTCGCTGCGAACAACAGGGGGGAGGGACAACAGAGAAGAGGGAGCTGCCAGAAAAGAAAAGAAAAGAAAAGAGAAGAAGAGGAAGAGAAGAAGAGGAAGAGGAGGGGAGGCTCTGCCTCCCTCCCCCGTTGCTCCGTCCACCGCCACCCGAGCGAAGAGAAGAAGAAAAAGAAGAGGGAGTTGCCAGAAAAGAAAAGAGAAGAAGAGGAAGGGAAGAAGAAAAAGAAGAGGGAGCTGCCAGAAAAGAAAAGAGAAGAAGAGGAAGAGAAGAAGAGGAAGAGGAGGGGAGGCTCTGCCTCCCTCCCCCGTTGCTCCGTCCGCCGCCACCTGAGCGAAGAGAAGAAGAAGAAGAAGAGGGGAGGCTCTGGCTCCCCCCCGTTGCTGTTCCATCCACCACCGTCGGCGTGAAGAGAGGAAGGGAAGAAGAGTGAGGGGAGAGAGAGAGGATGAGGTCCGGGAGGGGAGAAGTCCGTGCTTCCCCCCCCCATTGTATCTTCTTTCTTTCTTTCTTTGCCCCCTTATTTTCTTCTTCGTCGCCATGTATTAGCTCCCTTGGGGCACTCCTTTTGTGAGAATAAAAGTAGAAGGCTTGCAAGTATTTTGGACGTCTTTCTAAAGCATTTCTTCCGTGTTTGCATCCTTCGGTGTTTCACGCCCCTTTCCCCTTTTCCTTTTGTTAGGGTTTGCTTCCTCCCGGGCATTTCCGCTTTTGGTCACCCCTGGGCGCCCTCAGCGGCACACCCCAGTCGTGCCTCCAACGGTACGCCCCACTTGTGCCCCCAGTGGCACGCCCCTTACGGGCCTTCCCCGATACGCCTTGGCCGCCTGTTCACCGGCACAGCCCTTGTTAAGGCCTCCCCCAGCACGGTCCCTCGGACCCTGGCCTGGCATGCCCTTTTTCCCTCCTTCCCCGGCACGCCCTAGCCAGGCCTTTCGCCGACACACCATCCAGCTCCTTTGCCCGGCACGCCATGACCCCAGTTCGCCGGCACAGCCCCTGGGCGCCTTGCCCGGCACCCTTGGCCTTCCCCGGCACAGCCCCTCAGTGGCACACCCTGGCCTCCCCCAGCCCGGCATGCTGCTGAGGCTCCCTGGCCGGCACACTAATCACCAGTCCCTCCTTGCCCGGTGCACTCCCGAGCCGGCTCTAGGGAGGTCTCCGGTCCGCTGTTTTCTCCGAGTTTTTCGAGGTTTCATTAAGGTGTTGCCGCTCTCGGGCGCCCACCTCCAATTGTCGGGTTCCGCCACTCCTTGTGGGCGCGTTCCCTGTATCTCCCTTACGCTCGGGTCAAGGGGAGATGCTGCCGAATTTTTGTTAGAAACAATAACACATCAAAAAGACAAAAGGAAGCAACAAACAAATGGAACAACAACAGAAATTAAAAGGACTAAAAGGAAACCATAAACAAACGAAAAGAACAACGGTAAAAATGCGTTCACCAAGGCAAGGGAGCCGTAACCAACATAAGAAGAGCCGAATCGAACAACAACTAAATAACTTGAACATCCGCCCTCACAAAAGAAAGAATGAAAATTGATCAAGAGAAGAAAAGAAGAAACACATGCAAACTTAATAAAAATCAGAAAAGAAGAAAAGAAAAGCCTTAAAAGAAACGGAGGAGGAGTGGGCTCCCCATGCCTTTCGCCGGTACGCCCCTTCAGCTACCTTCACCGGTACACCCTCTAGCTACCCTTGGCCGGCACACCCTTCGCCGGCACACCCTTCGCCGGCACACCCTTCGCCGGCACACCCACTCGCGCCCTTCGCCGGCACACCCTCCATGGCCCCTCGCCGGCACACCTTGCCAACTCTTCCCCGGTACGCCCTTCAGTGGCCTTCGCCGGCACACTCCCTGTTGCCTTCGCCGACACGCTCCATGCCGCCTTCGCCGGCACACACCCGCTTGGCCCTTCGCTAGCACGCTCCTTTGGCCCTCAGCGGCACGCACCCTTTCAGCCCCTCAGCGGTACACTCCCTCAGCCCTTCAGCGGCACACTCCTCAGCCCTTCAGTGGCACAGCCCCAGGCCCTTCAGCGGCACACTCCCAGCCCTTCAGCGGTACACCCCCAGGTCCTTCAGCGGCACACTCCCAGCCCTTCAGCGGCACACCCTCAGCCCTTCAGCGGTACGCCTTTCTCTTAGCCCTCTAATGACCCATTCTCTCTCCAGAAAATATGAGTAATAATAATAATAATAAATAATAACAGATTCAAAAAATGAATAAATAAATAAGAATAATAAAAGAATAAGTAATAGTAATAATAAGCTTAAAAATATTGACGATAATAATAATTAGACAAATAAACGATAACAAAAAAAATGAATGAATAATAATAATAACGAACTCAATAAGAATGATAAATAAATAAAAGATAACCAAAATAAATAATAATAACAAACTTAACGAAACACGACAAGCAAATGAATGACAATAAAATGAACAAAAATAATAACAAACCTAACAATAACACTGATAAATAAATAAATCATAAAAAATGATAAATAGATAGTAATAACAAACTCACTCAAAGATACGCATAAATTAACGAATAATAATGATAAAATTTTAAATGATAACAAAATAATGAGATCCACTTTGCAGCCCCGTCTCTCTCGTGACCCGGTACCGAAGGAACAACAATGTCGCCCTTCCATGTTGGGCCTGAGTCTTGGGAATCATCTCGAACTGGCCGTGACCCGACCTCACCTCGGGCTGACATTCCGATTAAACCGGATTCATTTCTCCGGCCGGATCCCTTCCGAGCCGCTACTAAAATTGACGCACGTTCGGCAGACATTTGAATGGGTTCACCTTGATTTTCGCCGCGTTTCTATTACGGACCTGTGTCTAAACATGAAAAGACCCCTGAGCAATCAATATGGCCGACGGCTCCCTCCCCGACATGGTCGTGAGCCGGCATTGCTCCGGACCGATAGCCCGTTAAATCAGATTCATTCTAACGGGATTTGCTCCCGCTCTTTCATTGAAATTGCCATAAACTCGGCATACATTTGCACGGGGTCGTTTACGCCCACGTCACACTTTCAATATGGGCCCTTGCCCGAACATGAAGAGGTCCGCAAGTGACCGACAGAATCGGAATAGAACGAGACGGCTCTCGCCACCCCTGGACCCCTTCCATGGGAATATTAATAAGACCTCCGTGGGCCACACTTAGACGTCGGGCCCGCCCCGATCATGGTCATCGTCTGGCTCATATCCTTGATCTGCAGCCCGCTCCTTTCGAACACGTTTTTGATTCTGGAGTCCAGTCCCCGGACTCTCCCCCGTTGCCCTCCGGCACCGAAAATATTAATGATGCCCGCGCAAGCCTCGTTTGGACCACGAGAGGCGCCCCCAATATGGTCATGGCTCAATCTCGCACCGGGCTAATAGATTCACTGGTTTTCGACTACTACAACCGAGATTCAACCGAATGTTCTCAGTGTCTCGGAATAATAAACTTGTTGTATCCCGGCACGCATATGTTCCAGGTCCTCCCGCGGCGATTACAATATTCTCAAGCCGGACTCCCGTCCGAGTATTAAATGGTCTCCCGAATGACCGATATGTTTCGAACGCCCGCTTCTCCGGACACAGGGCTTTTCAGCCGATTCAAGGGATATTCCCTCGTTGCCCCTTGGCACCGGAAATATTAATGACGCTCATGCAAGTCTCGTTTTGACCGCGGGGGGCCCACCGCAGTATGGTCGCAGCTTGCCCTTGCAACGGGCCAACAGATTTACCGATTTTCGACCGCTCTAACTGAGGTTTAGCCAAACATTTTCCGTTCTTCTGAACAATAAATTACCATATCCTGGCGTACATATGTTCCGGTCTCCCCGCGACGATCGCGCTTTTCTCGAGCCGGACATTCGTCCGAGGATTAAATGGTCAGCACATGACCGACACTATCTCGAATGTTTCCTTCTCGCCCTCGCATGAGGATTTCAATACCTCATAATAGACCTTTCATGCAATTAATTTCTTGGCCATGAGGCCCTGAATCTCGGCGATTAATAAAGGGTGTTCCCTCGTGTGGGGGATGTAAATGACGTCGTGACCTTTATGGCGCGGCGGTTTTAGTCCCGACACGAACCACACAATTGTCTGACCGAGTCAGATCGAGCGCACCATGGGCTCTTCGGAGCCCGAATAAATTGTCACTTCTGTGACTGGCACGCCCACGCACTCAATAGAAGAAACCACTTGAATAAGCGAATTTTAGTGCGTCCACAGGGGATAATAAAGGTTCGGGTATAAGGTTATACAAGTGTAAACCTAATAGCCATTTCAATTATCAATGACTCACAATTAAGATTGACATTCATTGGAAAGATGAATCAAGATCAAGCTCAAATTAAATAAATCAGCATGAATTATTTACTGTCATGAATTACAGTTATTAGGTGTGTTGCTAATATGCCATTAACCACTAATCTACTAACATAACATGCTGAAATGATAATTAATATGTTCTGTTATAGATGTGGGGTCAGTTCTGGACCTTACATCGCCATGGATGGTCACCGACAAGTCGCGCATGCCCCCTCAGGTCCGAAGGCCTGCTGGAGATGGACGGTCGGTCGTGTGCCGTTGGAAGGGATGTGCGGTCTGTACCTGGCCGGAGGACAGACATGCGGTTGGTATTAGGCCACACATTCCAAGGAAACGATCAGAGATAGAAACATTTATACGGTCCACAACAGGCCGCCTGTCTGGGGTGTGCGGTCTATCGTGTGGCAACACAAGTCTAGACAGGTCGCTGCCCCTTTCACCTTGCCCGATTCCGGTGAGGTTTCTAGGGTTAGACCAAAACATGGAATTCGCACGATATAAAGCATGGAATTTGGAGCTTTTACTACCAAAAGAAAGAGCACGAAAAACTCTACGAGATGCATGAATCAATTTTATGTTTACAGCCTGAAATTACCACTTAATCGAAAGGGAACAATTATAACCCTAGATGTGACATGCTTCTACTAAAACCTAAAATTCTCGCAGAACTCTTGATGAAATTTAGGGATTTCTATATCAATGAAAAGCTGACACGATGATGGTTCCAACCATATATTATTTGTAGGGTTTGGCTTGCTATCACCTACCTGAATCGGATGAAGAAGGAAGGAGAAAGAAAACCCAAGACGCTGGTACACGCAGCCACCAATCGCTGGAGATCACCCTCGATCCAACTCCTCTGTAGCCGCCACTGGTTCTAAACGATTCTAGGGTTAGAGAGCTTCATTTTAATAGGTCATACGCCTTCTGGAGGGTTCTATGCGCGGAGTATTCATCCACGCAAGTCGAGTTGATGTGAACGACGTCGTAATTGTTGACACGCCAAAACTCCACCGATTGCATCTCCTAGGGTTAGGGTTTCGAGAGATTAAGAGAGAGTAAATGATCCTCTCATCTTGGCCTTTCATTTGCCACCGGTTTGGGCTCAATTGATGGAGTATTGGGCTCAAATTTGGTGTTTCAAGGTATGGTTAACTAAGTGTTCAATTTGGGCTTAATCCACTAATTCGGCCTACATATAGATTTTATTTGGGTTGGCCACAGAAGCCAAGTTTGTTAAACGTGTTAACCTCTACAAGAATATAACTTTTATGGATTTTTAAAAAATATTCGAAATATAACTCATTCTATTTATTAAGGAATTATTCTAATAAATTTCTAATAAATTTTGAATTTCTAATTAATTTCTCGAAAAATCGGGGTATTACACCCTCCCCCACTTAAGGAATTTTGTCCTCCAAATTCAATGCACTTAATAATAAAAAGAGGGAGTGAGACAGCTCACCTAGAATAAGTCAGGGTACTATCTCCGCATAGTATCTTCTGACTCCCAAGTAGCTTCTTCAGTTCCACACCGACTCCACTGCACTTTAGCCATCAGTATGGAACGATTCCTGAGTTGCTGTTGCTTCCGATCTAGAATCTTGATCGGTCTTTCTTCATAAGTCAGATCTTCCTTCAATTCGAAGTCAATATTCTGAATAATGTGAGTGGAATCATACACATATTTCTGTAACATAGACACATGGAAAATATTGTGTACTCCAGATAACTGAGGTGGTAGTGTCAAACGGTAAGCAACCTCCCCCACTCTTTCCAGAATCTCGAATGGACCAATGTATCTTAGACTCAATTTACCTTGAATACCAAACCTTCGAATTCCCCTCATAGGAGAAACTTTTAAAAACACATGCTCACCAACCTGAAATTCTAAAACTCTCCTCCTGGTGTTGGCATAACTCTTCTGTCTTGATTGTGATACTTGCAACCGATCTCTAATAATACGAATGTTCTTGGACGATTCGGAAATGAGATCTGGTCCAAGCCATTGCTTCTCACCCACCTCGTCCCAACATAACGGGGATCGACAGCTTCTACAATACAAAGCTTCAAATGGAGCCATCTGAATGCTAGACTGGTAACTGTTGTTGTAGGTGAATTCAACCAATGCCAAGTGATCACTCCAACTACCTCCAAAGTCAATCATGCAGGCTCTAAGCATATCTTCCACTATCTGGTTGGTCCTTTCAGTCTGTCTGTCTGTTTGTAGATGGAAAGCAGTACTGAAATTCAGACGAGTTCCCAAGGACTCTTGCAATCCTTTCCAAAAATGAGAAGTGAACCTGGGGTCTCTATCAGACACAATACTGACTAGTATACCATGTAGTCTTACCACTTCCTTCATATACAAAGCAGCCAATACGTCAACTGTCCATTTAGACTTAATAGATAAGAAATGAGCATATTTTGTCAATCTGTCGACAATCACCCATATTGCATCAAACCCACTACGAGTCCTAGGTAGACCCATAATGAAATCCATGCCAATGCTCTCCCACTTTCATTGGGGTATATCAAGGGGTTTCAATTTCCCTGCTGGTCTGAAATGCTCTGCCTTGACTTGCTGACAAACCAAACATCTACTTACGAAGTCCGCAACTTCCCTTTTCATATTCGACCACCAAAAAGATCTTTTCAAATCCTTGAACATCTTAGTACCTCCAAGATGAATGGGGTATCTAGATCTATGAGCTTCCTTGAGGATCTTACTCTTTATCTCAGCTACATCAGGGACACAAGTTCTTCCTTGAAATAACAATCTTCCATCATCAGCCATCATGAAGCCAGGTCTGTTACTCAAGCTTCCCTTGATCTCTACCAACTCTGGGTCATCATCTTGCAGAGACTTGATTTCCATCAATAATTCGGGCTTAAGTTGAATCTGAGAAATCATAACCCGATCCTTGTCAACATTAAGATCCAAACTAGCTAACTGCTCCAACAATTTTCATTCTTGTAACATGAGGCTTGACAACTTAGCTATAGGTTTGCGGCTTAAGGCATCTGCCACGACATTACCTTTTCCAGGATGATACTCAATGGAGAAATCGAAATCCTTTAAATACTCCAGCCATCTTCGCTGCCTCATATTGAGTTCCTTCTGAGAAAATAAGTATTTCAAACTCTTATGATCTGAAAACACCGTGAATGCTTCTCCATACAAGTAGTGCCTCTATATCTTCAAGGCGAACACCACTGCTGCTAGCTCCAAATCATGAACAGGATAATTCTCTTCATGCTTCCTCAACTGCCTAGAAGAATAGGCTATCACTTTCCCGTGCTGCATGAGTACACACCCTAAACCAATACCTGAAGCATCAGTGTATACAACAAAACCTCCTTCACCAGAAGGTAAAGCCAAAACAGGTGCAGTAGTCAAATATTCCTTCAAGGTCTGAAAGCTTCGCTCGCAATCTTCTGACCAATCAAATTTGATCTCCTTGCGGGTTAATCTTGTCAGAGGTACCGCGATCTTGGAGAAATCTTGAATAAACCTTTGGTAGTAACCTGCTAGGCCTAGGAAACTTCTCACTTCAGTCATATTAGTAGGCTTATCCCAATTCTTTACTGCCTCCACCTTCGAAGGATCAACAGAAATACCTTCTTTTGTGATGATATGCCCTAGAAAGGACACCTCTTGTAGCCAGAAATCACACTTACTAAACTTGGCATATAACTGATGATCTCTCAGTAGTTACAATGCCATCCTCAAATGTTCAGAATGCTCCTCCTCACTCTTAGAATAAATCAAGATGTCATCAATGAACACCACGACCCATTGATCAAGATAGGGCCGAAACACATCGTTCATCAGCTGCATGAAAGCTGCAGGTGCATTCGTTAGCCCAAAAGGTATTACTACAAATTTGAAATGCCCATACCTACTGCGGAAGGCTGATTTATAGATATCTTCTTTCTTAATTCGTAACTGATGATATCCAGATCGAAGGTCGATCTTAGAAAAATACTGAGCTCCTGCTATCTGATCAAATAACTCATCAATCCTTGGCAATGGATATTTGTTCTTGATAGTCAATTGGTTCAATTGCCGATAATCGATGCACAACCTCATCGAACCATCCTTCTTCCGGATGAATAATACAGGGGCTCCCCACGGGGAAGTACTAGGATGAATGAACCCTTTCTCAAGCAATTCCATCAACTGCTGCTTTAGTTCCCTTAGCTCCGTAGGAGACATACAATAAGGAGCTTTGGAAATAGGAGTCGCACCAGGAATTAGATCAACAGAAAAGATAACGTCCCTTTCAGGAGGAAGTCCTGGCAGTTCCTCAGGAAAGACATCTGGAAAATCTCGGATGACAGAAAAGTCCTCAATCTCAATCTTATGCTCAGGGGTCACAGAAACAAAGGCTAAAAAAGCCTTGCATCCTCTCCTCATCAGCTTATCAACACGAAGAGCCGAAATAAGTGGAACAGACTTATGGTGTCTAATTCCTATAAAAGAAAGTCCAGGGTGTCCAGTGAAAGACACAGAACTAGATCTGCACTGAACATTGGCCTCATACTTAGCCAAACAATCTGCTCCTAGGATTACGTCATAATCCTTCATGTCCATACAAACTAAATCAGCTGGCAGGTTTTGTTCATTGATCATGACCTTACTGGAAGGATAGAAATGCTTAATTGCGGATCCGGAACCAATAGGGGTCGAAATCTCTAACGGAGAATTCATCAAAATTGGCTTCACAGCTAAAGACTTCGTAAATCTCCGAGAAATAAAAGAATGTGTGGCACCAGTATCAAAAAGAACAAAAGCTGATTTATCATGTATAATAAGAGTACCTTCGACAAGTCCACCCTCCTCGGCGGGTCTTGTCTCGTCTTCTTGTAGAGCCTGGAGCTTGCCTTGCTGCTTCTTGATTCCTTGCGGTTTCACCGGGGTAGCTCGCTCAGATAAAAAGGGACACTCGGGAATACGGTGGTCCCTAATGCCACAATGTAAACAGGCACCCAGCTTGCGCCAGCACTCCTCCATCTTGTGACCTGGAGGGTCACAATACTTGCATATGCCCTTGAATGGAACAATAGGGCTAGGCTTCTTGTCTTCAATCTTCGGCATCTTGCCCATCCACGAACCAGACCAGCTAATCGGCCTCTTCCTACCATGACCAGGCTTGATACTCCCAGAACCAGTATGGTGTTGTTCAATCTTAACACTCTTCCCACGGATTCTCTCCGTCATTTCTAAAGTATCTTCCAACACTTGAGCCTTTCTCACCATCTCGGAATAAGTTTGAATTTCCATCGGTGCCAACTGGTTGATATACTACAGCTTCAGCCCATTAAGAAAGCACTTAGCCTTCATCTTCTTGGTAGATATCAAGTGAGTAGCATAACGAGATAGCCGAGAGAACTTAGCTTCATATTCAGCTACGGAAAGATTTCGTTGCTTCAAAGTAGCAAACTCAGCCGCCTTCTTCTCTTGTACTCTATCAGAGAAATATTTACCATTGAAGAATTCCTCGAATTCTTCCCATGTGACTTGTCTATCACCAAGGGTAGCCTTTACTGCGTCCCACCATGTCCTCGCATCACGTTCAAGTTGAAAAGTCGATAAGAGGACACGTTCTTGATCGCTGCATTGCATCACTTCAAAAATCCTCTCTATCTCTTCAAGCCAGTGCTCGGCTTCATCAGGGTCAGTCAAGCCACCAAATCGCGGGGGATTCATCCCATGAAAGTTTCGATAAAGGTCGCCAGTGCCATGGTTTGCAGCTCCTCCTTGGGCCACTTGTTGTAAAGCCTAAGTAAGTCCTTGAACCGTACGCTGCAAGTTCCTCCATTCTGCCCGTTCTCCTGCCATTGCAAAAGCCTACACGTGGAATAGGTTAAGTTAGGTTCAATTAAGCATGGATAATCATGCAATGAGATTATTAACACAACCCCAGCCTTCTATCCAAATCTCACCAGGTTGGGTCCTTATACTTATAACAAGGTTATAGGTTCTACGGTATCACTTAGGATCCTAGAACTTAGAGAACCTAGGAATATTAGAAAACCTAGGCTCTGATACCACCTAACTGTCACGCCCCGACGCGGAATATCGGGACTGACAATAGAAAACGCTAGTAAAGATAACATGCTAAGCTAAGAATTAACATAACGTCATGAACAGAATAACTCCAAGTCTATTACAAATACCATCAAACTGACTTAAACATAATCAAGCATAATCTCTACTCGACTCCGTTACAATAACTAACACAAGTTCTAAGGCATAGCTAGAAGTAAAACAACTATAACAATCTCAACATAACGACTAGCTGATACACTCCAAGTCATCACTCTTGCCCATTCCCATCCATCTATGAATCTTCACCTGAGCTGCCTGGAAAGGGGAGGAAACAACTATATGAGCGAACGCTCAGTAGGTAACAATTAGCAAGTGTAAGTGATTAACCAATTAATTACATGTATGAAACGGAAAGAAAAGAAATAACGATCGAATGAAACAACATAATAAAAGAAAGTGCTAAAGAATGGAATGGAATAACAATATGGCAGAATGATATAACTACAAGAATTGCAAGTTAAGAACAATATATATAACAGGAAATTGCAGGAAATTGGCCAACAAGTAAGAATATAACCAAGTAGAACACGATTCAAGTAAGAGATCATTGTCATAGATATCACGCTAGTCATGCACTCGGTGCAATGCCTCACCATGTCATTACAAACTCCCATGGGCACAAGTACTTTTCAGGCGCTCTCCCCAGGACCAGACCGGGCCCTTATGATGCGTTGGCATTGATTTATTGGATCCAAGATCCCAAATTCCGTCTAGACTTTAATCAAGTTAAATGGCCAATTATAATCAAGTATAAACTTACCTCGGAACATCCCAAGGCTAAGCTGAAGAGATATTGTCCAGAATTTCTGTCCAGGAGTTCAAGTTATCAAGAACCATCATGTTCTTGGATTCAAAACCATAAAACATGGAGAAAACTTATCTCTGGATGATATGCGGTTACTAATGGACCGCCCAAGACTTGTGCGGTCCGCCCTGGGCCGCACTACAGGAACTGGGCTGAGGTTAAGCCCTCGGGAGGTCAAGGTTGAACGGCTGATAAAGGGCCGCCCTTCTATATGAACGGTAGGGATTAGGCCGTACAAGGCCAAAATTTTACAAAATCGAGGTCATGATATGCAGTCCTGACAGAGCCGCTCATCAATTGAACGGTCTATTAAGGGCCGCCTGAAAGATGTACGGGCTATATGTGGCCGCACAACACATGGTCTAACAATAATATAGAAATTCGCCCAGGTGGGCTCCCGGGCTGCCATAGACAAGGTGGAACTGAACCAGAGTCCAGCCCACTGTCTGCTGGTCGGCCTAGGGTCTACTGGGCTGATCAAATCAGGAATTGGCCGAAGATGGATCAAGGATAATCGGCCAAGACTAATTGACATTAGCCAGGGATGAACGGTCTCTAGAGGGCCGTTCAAGGAGATATGCGGTCTACTAACGGCCGCCCATGTCCCTGCTAGTCCAATTCAGACTAACACAAATCACAGCAATTCGATTGAGTCCAAATTTAAATCTAGGGGATAATAAAGGTTCGGGTCTAAGGTTATACAAGTGTAAACCTAATAGCCATTTCAATTATCAATGACTCACAATTAAGATTGACATTCATAGGAAAGATGAATCAAGATCAAGCTCAAATTAAATAAATCAGCAAGAATTATTTACTGTCATGAATTACAGTTTATTAGGTGTGTTGCTAACATGCCATTAACCACTAATCTACTAACATAACATGCTGAAATGATAATTAATATGTTCTCTTATAGATGTGCGGTCGGTTCTGGACCTTACATTGCCATGGACGGTCACAGACAGGCCGCACATGCCCCCTCAAGTCCGAAGGCCTGCTGGAGATGGACGGTCGGTCGTGTGCCGTTGGAAGGGATGTGCGGTCTGTACCTGGCCGCAGGACAGACATGCGGTTGGCATTCGGCCACACGTTCCAAGGAAACAATCAGAGACAGAAACATTTATACGATCCACAACAGGCCGCCTGTCTGGGATGTGCGGTCTATCGTGTGGCCGCACAAGTCCAAACATGTCGCTGCCCCTTTCACCTTGCCCGATTCCGGCGAGGTTTCTAGGGTTAGACTAAAACATGGAATTCGCACGATATAAAGCATGGAATTTAGTGCTTTTACTACCAAAAGAAAGAGCACAAAAAACTCTACGAGATGCATGAATCAATTTTGTGTTTACAGCCTAAAATTACCACTTAATCGAAAGGGAACAATTATAACCCTAGATGTGACATGCTTCTACTAAAACCTAAAATTCTCTTAGAACACTTGATGAAATTTAGGGCTTTCTATATCAATGAAAAGCTGACACGATGATGCTTCCAACCATATATTATTTGTAGGGTTTGGCTTGCTATCACCTACCTGAATCGGATGAAGAATTAAGAAGAAAGAAAACCCAAGACGCCGGTACACGCAGCCACTAATCGCTGGAGATCACCCTCGATCCAACTTCTCTGCAGCTGCCACTGGTTCTAAACGATTCTAGGGTTAGAGAGCTTCATTTTAATAGGTCACACGTCTTCTGGAGGGTTCTATGCCCGGAGTATTTGTCCACGCAAGTCGAGTTGATGTGAACGCCGCCGTAATTGTTGACGCGCCAAAACTCCGCCGATTGCATCTTCTAGGGTTAGGGTTTCAAGAGATTAAGAGAGGGGAAATGATCCTCTCATCTTGGCCTTTCATTTGCCACCGGTTTGGGCTCAATTGATGGAGTATTGGGCTCAAATTTGGCGTTTCAAGGTATCGTTAACTAAGTATTCAATTTGGGCTTAATCCACTAATTTGGCCTACATACAGATTTTATTTGGGTTGGCCACATAAGACAAATTTGTTAAACATGTTATCCTCTACAAGAATATAATTTTTATAGATTTTTATAAAATAGTCGAAATATAACTTATTCTATTTATTAAGGAATTATTCTAATGAATTTCTAATAAAATTTGAATTTCTAATTGATTTCTCGAAAAATCAGGGTATTACATACGTAATCGGTCGGGAGGACCTTCACATGCCCCTCCTCCATAACAAGAAGCCTCCTCCACCCTGAGGAGAGAAGGGATAGGGACACGACGGTAATTCCTGGAAACGGATCCCCCCGAGGGACGACACGGCAGCCCGCAGGGACGCCCCCATAGCCCCTCGGTTCAGCGACAACCGGAGCTATCCACCGAGTTGCGGGACTTCGAGGGATGATTTACGGAACAAGAGCGTGCCCTCCACGCCCTGCAGAAAACTTCCACCAATGAAGATGAGGAGCAATCCCCATTCTCCGACCATATCTTGAAGGTTGAGTTCTCCCCCAGAATCTTGCTGCTAACCTTCAAGTCGTATGATGGCCAGGGAGACCCGGCCGACCACTATGACAACTTCGACGCCCTGATGACCTTGCACGGGGCCTCCGACGCTGTCAAATGTCGAGCTTTCATGACCACCTTGGTCCAAGGTGCTCAAGCCTGGTTCCGAGCACTCGCCCCCAGCAGCATTCACGACTTCAGACAATTCGGGCGAGTATTCAAGGAAACCTTCGCCGGTAGCGACCCTCCAAGGTCAGTAGCGGGGTTATTGACACTAAAGCAGGCACAGGGGGAGAAACTCCGGGCCTACATCAACCGATTTAAATCGGAGGCCCTGTGTATCCCCCGCTTGGATGTCGCCTCAGCCATCACCGCGCTGACCGGAGGCACCCGCGATAAGAACCTCCGGCGAGAACTGGTCCTTCATCCCCCCACCTCCCTCGCCGATCTGGTGACCCTAGCCCGGCGCCACACAGAATGCGAGGAAGTCCTCAGCGCTTGCTGCGGCCCAACGGGCTCGGGTCGGGAGGGGGATAAGAAGCGACCATCCGAGCAAGGCTCAGGCCAAGGAAAATGGCGGAATCAAGACGGAGACCGAAGGGAACCCCTTCGAAAATATGAGCGGTACACTCCTCTATCCGCTCCCATCTATGAGATATACGAAGACATCAAGGGCTCGGGCATTCTCCGCCAACCCGAGCCTGTGAAGGCCAAGCACCGCAATCGCCGCAAGCATTGCCAGTTCCACAACGACCATGGGCGCCATACCGAAGATTGTCACCAGCTCAAGGATGAGATCGAGCGTCTCGTCCGCTAGGGAGACTTATCTCGGTACGTGTCCGAGCGCCAGAAGGAGGACCGTGGCATTCTAGAAGAGATTGATAATCAACCCCGCGGAGTCCACATCAATGTTATTTCTGGCGACGTGGCATCAGAAGGAGACAGTAGCCGAGGAAGGAAGCGTCACGTTGAATGGGCGAGCAGGGCCTCCGAGCCCCCCAAAGCCCCACCGGTGAGTGAACAGCAGGCCCTGGTATTCTCTGACCAAGACCTGGAAGGGTTATCTACCCCGCACGATGACGCTCTTGTAGTATCGGCTACTATAAACCATTGTAACATAGATAGGATACTGGTTGACAATGGTAGTGCCCCTGATATACTTTCGTACGAATGCTTCCTCAAGATGGGTGAAAACCCCTCCAAGCTTCGCCCAATTCGAACCCCCCCTTTCTGAGTTCAACGGCCAGGCAACCTATCCCGAGGGAGCCCTAAGCCTGCCGGTCACCATCGGTACCCCTCCCAAAATTGTTACTGTTATGGTCGACTTCATTGTGATCAAGGGGATGTCGGCCTATAATGCCATCTTCAGCCGAAGTATCCTCAGTTGGACAAAGGCAGTGCCCTCTATCTATCACCAAAAAATGAAGTTTCCCACCAAATACGATATCGGGGAAGTCCGAGGTAACCAGGCAATAGCTCGAAGGTGCTATATAATCTCGATCGAAGCCATAAGGCCAGAGGAAAAAAAGAAAAAGGGTGAGGGAGTCGAGGGTGAACCAACAACGTCCGAGCCTGGTGGCGAATTGTTGATGGTTTTCCTCAAAGACGACCCGGCCCTAGGAGTAAAAATTGGAGCTGATTTACCATCTGATGTATAAAAGTAATATAGAGATTTTCTTTCGGAGTATATCCAAGTCTTTGCATAGTTTGATGAGCATCTTCCCGGGATCCCTGGGGAGACGGTGGTACACAAGCTCAACCTTGACCCATCGGTGAAACCTGTCCAGCAACGTAGAAGAAAGCATGCCCCAGAGAAGCAAACGATCATTAAAGAGCAAATTCTTAAGGGGAAGAAAATCGGCCTATTTTGACCGGTCCTTTACCTGACATGGCTCGTTAATGTCATCTTAGTACCAAAAGCTTTGGGCAAATGGCGAATGTGTGTGGACTTCATCGACCTCAACAAAGCCACTCCGAAAGACTGTTATCCACTGCCAAGCATCGATCAGCTAGTCGACTCAACCTCCGGTAATGAATTGCTCAGTTTCCTGGATGCCTACTCCGGTTATCATCAGATTCGAATGGATCTTGAAGACATCGATAACATAGCCTTCATCACTGACTTCGGCGAATACTGCTACACCCGAATGCCTTTCGGGCAGAAGAATGCTGGGGCAACATATCAAAGGCGGATCAACCACATTTTTGAAGGACAGGTCGGTCAGAACATCGAAGCCTACATCGACGACATGCTCGTCAAGACACCCAAGGCCGAGGACCACTTCACCGACCTAGCGGAAACCTTCGACACCCTCCTGAGGTACAACATGAAGCTCAACCCAGCTAAATGTGCCTTTGGGGTTCGATCCGAACAGTTCCTGGGTTTTCTAGTCACTCAGCATGGGATCGAGGCCAACCCCGATAAAGTTCAGGCCATCCAGAACATGCAGCCACCCGTTTGCATCAAAGACGTCTAACGCCTGACTGGACGAATTGTTGCGCTCAACCGCTTCTTGTCCCGAGCGGCCGAATGATGTCTACCTTTCTTTATATTGTTGAGAGGTCCCAAACTGGCATCCGCTACTTTCACCTGGGACGAGGAATGTCAGAAGACTTTTGCATAGCTAAAGGAGTTTTTGGCCTCGCCTCCAATGTTATCAAAGACGGTCTCGTGCGAAACTCTGCATCTCTACCTCTCGACGACCCCTTCCACAGTGAGCTCAGTCCTAGTTAGAGATGACGCAGGAGTGCAGAGACCAGTATATTACACCAGCAAGGTGCTCAACGAGGCCGAACGACGGTACCCCGCAACCAAGAAACTCGTGCTAGCGTTGGTAACCTCGGCCAAGCGCCTTCGGCCCTACTTCCAAGGGCACTACATCGTCGTGTTGACCAATGAGCCCCTAAAGAGGATCCTTGCTCACTCTGAAGCTTTAGGTCGCCTCGTCAAGTGGGCTATAATGCTCGGGGCTTACGATATCTCCTATCGCCCCCTCTCGGCCATCAAGGGACAGGCACTCGCAGATTTCATCGCAGAGTGTACTGTCCCGACCGAGGAAGTCCATCCGTTGACACCCGGGCCCACCTGGGATCTTTTCGTCGACGGATCCTCCAACTCCGCCGACAGCGGCGCCGACGTTCTTCTCCAATCCCCGGAAGGAGCAGAACTATAATACGCCTTGAAGTTCAACTTCCCGGCATCCAACAACGTCTCCGAGTATGAGGCTCTCATCTCGGGAGCCAGGATGGCACGACGACTGGGGGCCGAACGAGTCAGAATCCACACTGACTCCCAATTGGTCGCCAGCCAGGTCAACGGTGACTACGAAGCTCAGGAAATACCAATAATCAAATACCTCCAACTGGTAAGAGGAATAGCCCCACTATTTGAGAGCTTTCAGGTCATCCGGGTCACTCTAGAGGAAAACTCCCGAGCGGACGCCCTCTCTCGATTGGCCTCCTCTATTGCCCCAGAAGGTACACGATCGATTTTCCTCGAAGAGCTAGAATGACCGAGCATATGACCGTTGATTAGGCATTATCAAGCGACTGGCGGACCCCATATATATCCTAGCTCCGGGATTCTCGAGAGCCCTCTAACCCTCGAGACGCTCGGAGACTGAAGTATCAAGCTTGGCGCTTCGTCATCTTAGATGACGCTTTGTACCGAAGGTCTTTTTCCGGTCCCCTCCTCAAGTGCCTCTGTATCGAGGAGGCCGACCGAGCGATTCGAGAGGTCCACGAAGGTGTCTGCGGCGCACATCAAGGAGGAAGAGCGCTCGCCAGGATCTTGCTGCGACAAGGCTACTGGTGGCCCACTCTCCAACGCGACTGCTCGACCTACATACAAAGGTGCGACCGATGCCAACGTTTCGATCATCTGGTCCATCAGCCTGCCTCAGAGCTCGTCACCCTTACCGAGCCATACCCTTTTGCTCAGTGGGGATCGACATCATGGGGCCGTTTCCCACGGCCCAACTCCAGAAGAAGTTCGTCATCGTCGCCATCGATTATTTTACCAAATGGATTGAAGCCGAAGCCACCGCTAGGATTACCGAGTCGATCGTATGGAGCTTCGTTTGGAAATCGATCATCTGTCATTTTGGTATCCCCCGAGTGATTGTGAGCGATAATGGTCGGCAATTTGATTATCATTACTTTAGAAGTAAATGTGTCGACCTTCACATTCGCAACCACTTCACTTCGGTAGCCCATCCTCAGGCTAACGGACTGGTCGAAAATGCCAACAAAACTATATTAAAAGGCATTAAGGCCGGGCTCGGTAAGGCCAAGGGTAGCTGGGCCGAGGAATTGTCAAGCATACTATGGTCACACCGAACTACTCCAAGAACCACCACCGGTGAGACTCCATTCCAGTTGGTTTACGGCACAGACGCCGTGATTCCTTTGGAAGTTAGCAGCCCATCTCTCCGAGTCATCAACTTCTCGCCCGAGGTAAATGAGCAAAAACTGCTAGAAAACCTCGATATGGCAAGCGAGATAAGAGAGATCGCGAGCATCCGAGCCATGGAATATCAGCGGCGCCTTACTTGATATTACAACGCCAAAGTCCGAGACAGACATTTCCATCCAGGAGAATTCGTCCTGAGAAAAGCCGAAGCCTCTCGACCACTGGAGGCGGCGGGGAAGCTGGCCCTTAATTGGGAAGGCCCCTACCGAGTGATCAAGACGCTCGGGAAGGGGGCATATCGATTGTCTACCATGGAAGGAACGCCTATCCCCCGGACATGGAATGCAACAACATTATGAAAGTTCTATTTTTGAGCTTTTGATAGACATGTAAGCAACAAATGGCGATAATTTTCTTTTCATTAATGCTTCTTCATACATCAGATAGGCCACAGCCAATACAGTGCGTATCAAAAGCAAGAATCCTGAGAGAAAACCACCACCCCTCTTGGTGGAGAATAATCTCGCACCCTCTCTTTCTCCTACCCTCTCTCTTCACACCCATGCTCTATCACACTTGTTGACTTAAGCATGGGAGGGTTTTCCCTAGGGACTCTTCTCTGGGCACCTCTGATCTGTTTCCTACCTTGCAGTTCATATAGACGGGGTGACCGTGATCAAAAATTCTCACTGAATCTCACAGCTCAGGATCAGCGCGAGATTACGCCTCTTCAGAAGCAAAGTGGACATGCATATGTATCTAGTTCATGTATCAATTTGAGTTTATCTTGAGAGATTACCTACCTTAGATCGAATCAAAGAGGTAGGAAAAATGGGATGAAATGCCCAAGAGCTCTCTTTCTCCTTCAAACCACGCCCTCAAATCGCCCGCAATCTCTTCCTCAACGTAGAAAAGGCCTAAAGGGTGATTGATGGGAATCGACGCCAAGAGCACTAACATTTTATTTACATTTGTGTTCTTTAGTTTATTTTTATATCCTTGGAAAAGTATGTTCACAATTCTAAGGCTTTATAAGCCAATGTGTCATTCCCTAGGATTCTTTGGGTTTTGTGCAAAAGTCTAGTAGGACCAGTAAGGGGCCCCCATCTCCTTTCCTATTGGTCCACCTAAGTCTTAGGGCCCATGTGGGGTCAGTTAAAGGTCCAAGGTGGGCTTCTAGATGGCTTGATCATTCAAGGGGAAAATTGGATTAAAAAGTCTAATATTCCAACCCTTAAAGTCCAAGATGCTTCCCCCTTATAATATAGTTTATCCCATGTTGTATTTTTTATTTTTTTTGGTCATTTGACCACATGGGAAAGAAAATTCCCTCTCTCCCACAAAATTCTCAGCCCCCCACCCCTTGCCATTCTCTATATAAGCCTATGTATAGTGTCATTAGAGATATTAATGAAGAATTAAGCAATTTTGCCAAGAGCAAGCCCAAGGGGCACCCCTTGTGTCTCTCCTCTCCCCCTTGCAGCAGTGATTTCTGCCCATTCTAGGGTGTGAAGCCCTCATCTTCGTGTGACTCCAAGATCTCCAACCTCTGTTGGATGCGACTTCCGACCGCCGCCTTCCGTTCGTGCCACCAACGCGCAGCCACCGCCATCGTCGGAGTTCTGTCTCCATCAGGATAGAACCTCACCTCCGGATTTTTATCTTTTCTTCTTGTTGTCTGATCGATCCATAATTTTGAGGTTTTGTTCTGTTCATCTCCCTTAACCTCCAGTTCAAATTTCGTGTCATTTGGAAGTCATTAGATATTTTTCCCATATTTTTGTTTGTCCTCTCAATAATCTGCCCTTTTGCAGATCTACGGGACAGAGTCTCCTTGTTGTAATTTCTCCACCCACTTAAAACATTTTAAAAAATCCACAAAAATTCTCTAGTGTTCTTCAGGTATACCCCCTTCCACCATAATTTTCTTTGAGTCAAAAAAAATCATTTAGCCCTCGGTCAAAGGTCAGTTTCAGGCAGATCCCTTGCTACCCTGTGTGTCAGTCAGTCCAAGTCAGAAAAAGAAACAGACATACAATCATTTTCATTTTCAATCCATCCACCGGATGGAGCTTTCAAAATTATATGTTGTAGATCTATGAGTGCTCTTTCCAACGGTACCAGCCACGCCTCGATCAACCTCCGAATCTGAGCGTCGTAATTCATGTCGCCGAGGCCTGCAGATCTGTTCTTTGTACAGGTCCGAAATTGCAGTCCAGAAGATATTCATAAATAAATATCAAAAATCAACTTCAGGAGCCGCCCCTTCAGGGAGTCGTTCAGGGGCACCCTGCCATCGTCCCAACCAAGCGGCGCCTCCGGAAGATCTCAGGAAGGCGACGCTCCTTTGGAAACCATTGCTTGCTGTCCAGTGAGTCAGTAACCGAGTTGGCGCAGCACCGAGTTGGAACAGTGCCGAGTCGGACCAGCAGGCCGAGTTCATGCCGTACGCACCTCCAGATTGCTGCCCGTCAACCCAGGGTCGGTCCTCCCGGGCCCCACTTGTAGCCCTTTACCTCCCTGCGTGGAGTGGGCAATAAAATTCACTGTTGTAATTAACTTTTACCGTTGTTACCGGGAGTTATCGTACTTGACCGGGAACGTCTTCCCCACGCCTGGAGCGTGGAGGTACACTCGCTACCCTCCTCGTAGACATTACTTTACTCGTATATTTTTGTATATGCCGCTGCATGAGTGATAGATTATCTAGTTTGTTATCATTTTATCACCGCTGCGAGAGCGAGAGCGAGTGACCATCCCGTGACTCGACCCGAGTTAACGTGGAAAGGCCGATACCCGAGACTTACTGCCGGTTTCTCAACCGCGCACGGTCCCACGTTTTCCTCGCTTAGGGACGATCGCGAGCTAGAGTCCCAGGTCGCGTGTCCGTCCCGCATCAATTTGGTATCAGAGCGAATGTTGAGTTTAGGGTAGTCTTTGTGTCTAAGTCTGTAAAAGAAAAAAAAGTGTCTAAGTCTAAGTGTCACATTTGCATACCATTGTTCGGTATATAAAAAGGTGTTGTCCGAACGTTAGGCTACACTTATCGGGAAGGCCGCACACTTGCGCGAGTGATCTTCGGATCGATTAACTCCGCCACGTACCGAATCTTGGTCGTGTCTTGGTTGGTAGTCGAGTCGGCATTCCAACTTTACATTACTTAGGGTCGTGTCTAGTGTCTTACCCAAGTGTCGGCATGTCTTGCATGTAGTTGTCCCCTCAATCTCCAATGGACTCCCGGTCGCCCAGGTGATATGGTCGTTGGTCCACCCATGGGCTTGGCAATCATCCTCTCCACTTCCGTAGGCCCGAAGCCTCGGATTTTTATGGCTCCAATGACCCGGGCGTCTACCTCAAGTGGGAGGCCACCATGGACACCTACTTTGATTGTTATCCCATGTCCGAGGCCGGACAATTCTATTTTTCCAAGAATAGGCTTCATGACCGGGCTGTCGAGAAATGGAGAACCATCGAAGGCTTAAGGCAGGTTAGGAGGTAATGGCCCCTCGAATCATGGTGGGACATGAAGAGAGAGCTTAGGAAGGTCTATGCGCCCCACCCATCTACCTCCAACCACGGGGGTCATGCCACAAGCCAACCCCACTACATCACCCCCAAGCAAGTGGGCCACACCTCCAACCAACCGCACCCACTCGCCCCCAACACATCCTACCCAAGCGCTTCAAACCAAGTTGGATATAGTCGGAGGCAAGAAGCCCCACCGGTAGCCGAGCCTAGGCCCACCCTTAGGCCGAGAGATGAGGAGCGAGTCCACCCCGAGGCCCCTACCCCAACCCGCACCTTAGATGAAATCAAGAAAATACTTTCGGATTGGTTGAATAGGATAGAAAGGACACATGCTCCTTCACCACCCATGAGAGCTCCAATGCCACCACCATCTACTTCCGATCTTTATTCGGAACCATCTCATTTGGAGCCACTTCATTCCGAGCCACCTGTGTTTCTAACGGGTACGCTTTTCATAGCCGAGCTGCTTCTTAGTTGGCTCAAGGATGGCTTGGTCCCGCCTCCTTATCCATCAATGGACCCCACCCTACCATTGGTGCCCATCAACTCCTTCCACACTACATTCCGGTCTAGTCACCATGTTGAAACCTTGGATGACCTAGTTATGGGATTAGACTCGCAATGGCAGTTGACGCACTCCTTGGTCCGAAGCTTCGACCAACCCACTAGTCTTAGCTTCACCCATCCGACCTTAGGGTCTATTACCTCCGTGTGCACCATGGGTTGTGTCACCACGGAGATTCTCTTATTCCTCCCTATGTCGGCCGAGCCCGACTTTATACCCTTTTGCCCGAGGGAGGAATCTTATTTTCTACATATGATCATTGTCCAATCTACCACAATGTATGAAGGTGACCATACACACCTTCAAGACTTCCATACATGGGACCGTGACTTGTGGGAACCCACCACAAGGGGTCATACCTTCTTTGATCCCTTTGATCCATTCCCTAGTGGGCCCCTTGACCCTCCATATATACTTCATTTCTTCAAGGGAGTCCACAACCACACCCCCACAGGCCGAGTCATCTATACCCACCAAGCCCAATCTCGATACACCCACACCCGGCTCGTCCACACCCGGCTCTCCTAGCCCTCTCAAGTCTCCCAAATCCAAAGGGCCGTTCATGCATGACTGGGTCATACTTGGGCGTCTAGGTGTTTCCCATGCCACCAACCTTCGGGTACATAAGATGCATGCATGGCACATATTCGGATGTCCTGGTCCGCCGTCACCCATGTACGGGTCGGACTAACATTAGATTTTTTTAGGGTCCTTGTGAGTCTTCGTTTCATTTGTTTGTCGAGTACATTGTGTATCTGTGCATACGTTGAGTCGAGTCGGTTTTGTACGCTCGCGTTGTTAGTCCCTTTCGAGTATGAGACTTGTCGGACTATTGGGATCGGTTCTACTCCACATATCGGATCTAGTCACATAAGGGACCCGCGGTGATTCCTAGTGAGTCTTTGAGCCACCTCCCTCATTTGAGAGTGACCCCACCCCGGAGTGTCCACCTCTAGCCTCATTCCCATGGCAGCGTGCGCATATCGAATCTATACTGGATGAGCAGGTGTTGATTACGTGGAGTGGAGCGTACTCCGCGCTTCCAAGTTCGGTGACGGATCCGCCGGAGCTACTCGAGCAGCCGTACCCCTTACTCAACGGGGTCGAGTTCTTCCCACCTCGGGAGAGTCGATGGGAATCGATGCCAAGAGCACTAATATTTTATTTGCATTTGTGTCCTTTAGTTTATTTTTATATCCTTGGGAAAGTATGTTCACAATTGTAAGGCTTTATAAGCCAATGTGTTATTCCCTAGGATTCTTTAGATTTTTGTGCAAAAGTCTAGTAGGACCAGCAAGGGGCCCCCATCTCCTTTCCTATTGGTCCACCTAAGTCTTAGGGCCCATGTGGGGTTAGTCAAAGGTCCAAGGTGGACTTCTAGATGGCTTGACCATTCAAGGGGACAATTGGATTAAAACGTCTAATATTCCAACCCTTAAAGTCCAAGATGCTTCCCCCTTATAATATAGTTTATCCCATGTTATATTTTTTATTTTTTTTTGTCATTTGACCACATGGGAAAGAAAATCCCCTCTCTCCCATGAAATTCCCAGCCCCCCACCCCTTGCCATTCTCTATATAAGCCTATGTATAGTGTCATTAGAGATATTAATGAAGAATTAAGCATTTTTACCAAGAGCAAGTCCAAGGGGCACCCCTTGTGTCTCTCCTCTCCCCCTTGCAGTAGTGATTGCTGCCCATTCTAAGGTGTGAAGCCCTCATCTTGGTGTGACTCCAAGATCTCCAACCTCTGCTGGATGCGACTTCCGACCGCCGCCTTCCGTTCGTGCCGCCAACGCGCCGCCACCGCCATCGTCGGAGTTCTGTCTCCATCAAGATAGAATCTCACCTCCGGATTTTTATCTTTTCTTCTTGTTGTCTGATCGATCCCTAATTTTTAAGTTTTGTTTTGTTCATCTCCCTTAACCTCCAGTTCAAATTTCGTGTCATTTGGAAGTCATTAGATATTTTTCCCATATTTTTGTTTGTCCTCTCAGTAATCTGCCCTTTTACAGATATACAGGATAGAGTCTCCTTGTTGCAATTTCCCCACCCACTTAAAAAATTTTAGAAAATCCACAAAACTTCTCTAGTGTTCTTCACGTATACCCCCTTCCACCATAATTTTCGTTGAGTCAAAAACAATCATTTAGCCCTCGATCAAAGGTCAGTTTCAGGTAGATCCCTTACTACCCTGTGTGTCTGTCAGTCCAAGTCAGAAAAAGAAACAGACATACAGTCATTTTCATTTTCAATCCGTCCGTTGGATGGAGCTGTCAAAATTATATGTTGTAGATCTATGAGTGCTCTTTCCAATGGTACTAGCCACGCCTCGATCAACCTCGGATCTGAGCGTCGTAATTCATGTCGCCGAGGCCTGCAGATCTGTTCTCTGTACAGGTCCGAAATTGCAATCCAGAAGATATTCAGAAATAAATATCAAAAATCAACTTCAGGAGCCGCCCCTTCAGGGAGTCGTTCAGGGGCGCCCTGCCATCGTCCCAGCCAAGCAGCGCCTCCGGAAGATCTCAGGAAGGCGACTTCCTTTGGAAACCGTTGCTTGCTGTCTAGTGAGTCAGCAACCGAGTTGGCGCAGCACCGAGTTGGAACAGTGCCGAGTCGGACCAGCAGGCCGAGTTCATGCCGTATGCACCTCCAGATTGCTGCCCGTCAACTCAGGGTCGGTCCTCCCGGGCCCCACTTGTAGCCCTTTACCTCCCTGCATGGAGGGTTAATAAAATTCACTGTTGTAATTAACTTTTACCGTTGTTACCGGGAGTTACCGTACTTGGCCGGGAACATCTTCCCCACGCCCGGAGCGTGGAGGTACACTCGCTACCCTCCTCGTAGACATTGCTTTACTCGTATATTTTTGTATATGCCGCTACATGAGTGATAGATTATCTAGCTTGCTATCATTTTATCATTGCTGTGAGAGCGAGAGCGAGTGACCGTCCCGTGACTCGACCCGAGTTAACGCGGAAAGGCCGATACCCGAGACTCACTGCCGGTTTCTCAACCGCGCACGGTCCCACGTTTTCCTCGCTTAGGGACGATTGCGAGGTAGAGTCCCAGGTCGCATGTCCGTCCCGCATCAGCGATTAGAGGGGCTTAGAGGGGCCTATTTATAGGAAAAATTTGGCTAAAATAGTCAAGATTCCTTTCCCAAAAAATTAAACTTCTCCACTCCGAATTTAATGTTCTAGGAAGAAAATTCTAACTTTTCCACTAACCGCTTAATTGGGTGGAAAATGTGAGAAAATGTCAAATCCATGGTGGGCTAGGATCTAGGGTTTAAAATTTGTACCAATCTTCTAGAATTTAGATTAAATTAGTAATATAGAATGGTGTTTAGCATGTGCTATGAATTTTAACCATTTTTAGCCCTTTTTAGCTCATTAACCCATAATTCAGCCCATTATAGATTATCCAATGGCCCAATTATTAGTCACTACTAGAAAATGCGGGATTTCAGACGGCCAATTTCTGTCTCAAATCCGTCTGAAATTCCGTGGGAAGACAGTTTTGTAACGGATTTCAGATAAATTTCAGACGGAAATCGACCGTCTCATATTCTTGGTTACAAATTTTGAACATATTTAATATCAGTCACAAATTCCGTCTGAAATTTCACACAATTTTCCGTGGGAAATATCATCCGAAATTATAAATTTCAGACAGAGTTAATATCAGTCACAAATTTCGTCTGAAATTTCACACGGAAAGTTTTCCATGTGAAATACCGTCTGAAATTATCCGTCCCAAATACCGATCCAATATCCGTCTAAAATTTCAGACATATGATTTTGTCTCTATTTCTGTTGCAAAATTAGATGTACAATTTCAGACGGCCAATTTTCGTCCCTATTTTCGTTTCAAAATTCAGACGTATGCGTCTAAAATCCGTCTGAAATTTCAGACAGACTAAGTATGTAGTCTTACATTCCGTCTGTAATTTCAGACGGATAAATTGTCGTCTCTAGTTCTGTCTGACATTTCTGACGGATCCGTCTGAAAATATGTCCGAAATACTTCCATTAATTTTTTTTAAAAATATATAAAATTATTTTTAAAAACCTGTTATAAATACATCAAGTATTAATCAAACTAACGTATTGAAAACAAAACACATAAGAAGAAACTCAACACGAATCCCCTACTGATCAAATATCATCAAACCAACGTATAGAAAATAAAACACATAATAAACTCAAGAAATATCCTCCACATCGTACATATCCTCCTTCCTGCCCTGCTCATCTCCTCTGTCGCCGCCCGTAGAAGGATCCTCCTACATTAAAAAAATAATAACATTCATTCATAGATAAAAAAATTAGTGCGAAGATAAATTAAATATTTTATTACATTGCATAAATTGAAATCAAACATAATATCAAATCGATAACTGCATAGATTTTATAGACCCCAACTAACCTAGCTGTCATCAGTATTTTAAATTAATTACATTTGGAGAATGCAATTCTGAACGCCGAGCTCAAACCGGTCCGAATTGAAATCCGTCAATTTTGACAAGTCACTTTCATCTCCCAGGTCGTGTTGGAACGATCGGCACGTCGATCCCACCAATATTTCAGATTTTAGATCCTCGAATCCAACTTCTTTAATTTTTAACTAAGTGCATTTACAAAATACACTTTTGAGCACCGGGCCCAAACTGTGTATCCGATTTGGATTCCGCCAGTTCTCACAAGTCACTTTTATCTCCCAAGTCTTGTTGGAACGATCGGCACGTCGATCAGATCGGTATTTCAGATTTTAGACCCCTCTACCCCTAATTATCTGTCTTTTAAATTAATTACATTTAGAGACTGCACTTTTGAGCGTTGGACCCAAACCGGGTATCCGATTTAGATTCCGCCAGTTCTTACAAGTCACTTTTATCTCCCAAGTCTTATTGGAATGATCGGCACGCCGATCAGACCGGTATTTTAGATTTTAGACCCCCGGACCCGACTTCTTTAATTTCAAACTAAGTGTATTTACAAAATGTACTTTTGAGTGTCGGGCCCAAACCAGATATCTGATTTAGATTCCGTCAGTTCTGACAAGTCACTTTCATCTCCCAGGTCGTGTTGGAACGATCGGCACGTCGATCAGACCAATATTTTAGATTTTAGACTCCCGAACCCTGAATTAAATGAATTCTTCTAAACTAAGTTAGTTTTGAACACACACTTAGTTTTGAATTGAGTTATTTGAGTGTCGGGCTCTAACCGGATATCCGATTTGAAATTCGTCAGCTCTCACAACTCACGTCTACCTCGCAGGTCGTGTTGAAAGGATTGGCACGCCGATCAAGCCAGTATTTTATATTTTGGACCTCCGAACCCCGAATTTTCTTAATTCTTCTAAACTAAGTTACTTTTGAAAACTAACTTAGTTTTGAATTGAGTTATTTGAGCGTCGGGCTCAAACCGGATATCCGATTTGGATTCCGTCAGTTCTCACAAGCCACTTTCATCTCCCAGGTCCTGTTGGAAGGATCGACATGTCGATCAGATCGATATTTCAGATTTTAGACCCCCGAACCCCGAATTGTATGAATTCTTCTAAACTAAGTTAGTTTTGAAAACACACTTAGTTTTGAATTGAGTTATTTGAGCGTCGGGCTCAAATCGGATATCCAATTTAGAATCCGTCAGCTCTCACAACTCACGTCTACCTCGCAGGTCATGTTGGAAGGATGGGCACGCCGATCAGGTCAATATTTTACATTTTGGACCCCCGAATCCCAAATTTTCTCAATTCTCCTAAACTAAGTTACTTTTAAAAATTAACTTAGTTTTGAAATTAATTATGAATATAATTGAGTAATTCTGTCAAAATAAAAATATAATAAACACTCACCTGATGGGCCTGTGCCGTGGTGGTGGTGGATCCATGAGGGAGAATTCCCGCCTGGGAGAGGAGGCCACTGATTCCTGCAACATGGTTTCCTGCTTGCTAGACATCTCCTCTGGGATCTGCCGCTACATCTGCCGTTGTAAATCAGAAATCTCCGATCGGACGATGTCTCTGACGTCGCTGGCAGAAGTACTGGGGGCTAGTGGAGGTATACTGAAGGCACTGCTACTGGTTTAGGCAGAGCCTGAACTCGCACACGATGATATCACCGCGTTAGAGTCCATGCTCTTTCCAAAATCATATAGCCGGCCTTTCTTCGGTACGCCAGCTGCTGCCACCCATTCCGCCGGATCAAACTCCGGCTACTGCGTTTCTCCCTCCCCGTACTTCTCTGTCATAGCTCTACTTTTTATTTCCTACAAATTGAATAAAATAACTAGTCAATTTCATATGAATCAATCCGATTTAAATGAACGGTAGAAGTTGCATATGTAGATAAACTTACCGCTACTGAGTGAGCTCTCTCACTCACAAATTGATCTGTCCCCTTCTTTTTGTGTGTTCTGTCGAACACCTCAAGGAACGATGGAACTCGATTAAGCTCCACAGTCTGTTATATAATTCATAGTAAAAAAATGTCATATATATTAATAAAATGTAAGAAGATAAATTGAAACATTACTTACCATTTTTTGTTTATGAGTCGCAAAAGAGACGGACCCACTCGTATGCAAATTTGCGCCCGGTTGTGACGTCCTGTTTGCTTTGGCTTTTCGGGATTTTTCTATCCACTTGGGGTCAGTAAATTTGTCACATACTATGTCCCAATCCTCCTTCCTCATCCATATAGGGCGGTGCTCCTTCCATAGTTGTCGGTCTTCACTCCCATCAGCCTTATTTTTAGCGTGTCCTCGGGCCTCATGTACTTTCCTTCAGAAATTTGACTTCATACTAGACTCCCAGGAAGAACGACATCTCGCCGCGCCATGTCCACTCGTGAATTGATAAGTCCGCTGTAAATAAATTAAGTTTCACACTTAGTATACTGTTGGGAATTGAGTTTGAAAAATACTTGAATTAAATGACGTAATTACTTACTAAGAACATGTCGAACAATGAATCGTGGACAGCCATCGGAAATTATTTGAAAGATGATACTGGCCCGGGCACATGTGCCATTACTAGTTCGGTGGAATGATGGACAGCATCGTAAGGTTCAAATTTCTTACTACAATTGTAAATGTCAAAATATTCATATTAGACATTTGAAGGCTAAATAATGAATGTAATAACCTTATAAATTTACCCGGAGATCCAGCACGGGCGACGTCCATCATGGGCCGTGCCTCCCTCGTGACGACTGCCGGCATCGTCAAGTGGCTGAGTAGTGGAGGTGTGCCCTGTACAAGTGGGGGTGGTGGGAGGGCACTAGGACCTGTAAGAATTAATTTTCAGAAGTAAAACGAATATTTTACTGAAAATTAAAATATACATACTTGCAGCGGGAGGTGGTGGGGATGGCGCATGTACACCATGTGGGAGGGCACTGGGACCTGTAAGAATTAATTTTCATAAGTAAAATAAATATGTTGCTGAAAATTAAAATATACATACCTGCAGCGGGAGGTGGTAGGGGTGGCGTCTGTACAACAGATGGGAGGGCACTGGGACCTGTAAGAATTAATTTTCATAAGTAAAATAAATATGTTACTGAAAATTAAAATATACATACCTATAGTGGGAGGTGGTGGGGGTGGCGTCTGTACAACAGGTGGGAGGGCACTGGGACCTGTAAGAATTAATTTCCATAAGTAAAATAAATATTTTGCTGAAAATTAAAATATATATACCTGCAACGGGAGGTGGTGGGGATGGTGCATGTACAAGTTGTCGTGAGTTGACACTTGGACCTATAAGGACATTCTTTTAAGCTAGTAAATGATTAAAACATTTGTATAGCTAACTATTTTAATAGATATACTTGTACCCGAAGAAGATGCCAAAGAGGAGGGAGTAGAGCCCCTGTCACTGCCATGTCTCCTCCCACTCCCAATACGACCTCCTCGGACCATTTCTTTATTACTAACAAAATAATTAATACATATTAATCCTCAATTAGATAAGGCTAGACCAAGGTTATTAAAAATTATGTAAAAATGAACGGTTATCTTACTAAATTATCAAAATGTGTCTCCCTCATGCTGATGATATTTCTAACTCATCATCATCTTTGTCATCAAAAGTAGCCTCATCAGATTCGAACTCTTCCTCTTCATCTGATTCCTCCTCCCCTCTAACATCAACATTTAGCTCCGTCGGATCGACTTCTTTCACTTTATCTCCCTTACGTAATGACAGTGGCTCATCAGATTCGTCCAGATTAATATGTGTGCAACCGACAACGTCAACTTCGTCTGATTGAAAATATTCAGTACTGGCAACTTCTGAGGGGTTTTCACTCATATTTAACTCATAAGTGGGAAAGAGTTTTGCTTTAACCCTGTAAACTGCCCACCAATCTTTATTCTTGAATGATGGATAGCTTGAATAATACACTTGCTGGGCTTGTGCGGCTAAAATGAACAATTCATAGGTATTAAGTTTAGACCTATGTTTGACATCGACAATCCCATAAGTTGTGTCATGTCGAACAGAATTAGGATCAAACCAATGACACTTAAATATATATACATGATTATCTCGTCCCAAATACTGAAGTTCTAAGACTTCGTTAAGAATACCGTAGTAGTCTAATTCCACTTCATTGTATAAACTTCCCTTAATAGATACGTCGTTGTTCATCGTAGACTTACTTCGTCCATAATCCCTCGTATGAAATCTGTATCCATTCACAATATATCCTAGATAGACACGTGCAACCGTCGAGGGGCCATAACTTATCTGTTGTACTCTTTGATCAGTAATGAGACCTTGTTCAACCTATAGTAAATTTGAGTAGTTATAATAAGGTTCAATCTCCTCAACATACATAAATACAAACATATATATTCAACGATCGACACTAACCCGATATCTCAGCCATTTGACAAAAAACTTCTCGCGTTCTTTTTCAATCTCCACGCTCTGGATATTTTGGACATTTTTGTGCTAATTCTGAATCAAATTGTCTGTAATATAAATACACTACTACTTTAAATGAACTGCAGAACAAGGATGAACAACTTATAGACGTCGCTGGAAATATAAGTTAAGAACTTACTCAACATAAGGTTCAATCTCGATATAATTCAGAAGAATATATATCTCAGCGGCATACAACTCTCTATCTTCGAGCGTGCGCGTCGAGCAACGTCCGAACGTACGTCCATGATACTTAAATACAGAGAGCCGATCGGACGAATCATCAACTCCCCCATCATCATTACATGGAGGTCGAGTACGACGAGTTAGAATCTCTGGCTCAAAGTACATGGAACAGAAGTTCAAAATTTCTTTAAGAATATATGCCTCAGCAATCGAACCCTCCACCTTCGCCTTGTTGCGAACTTTCATTTTTAATTCATGCATGCACCTACAACAACAAGTTAGATGGCAATGACATGTACCGACCATGGACGACATGTAACTTAACAAAAATTCTAACATACCTCTCAAATGGATACATCCATCAAAATTGTATTGGCCCTCCGACAATAGTCTCGTATGGCAAATGGACGATCAGGTGCTCCATCGAATCAAAGAATGCCGGAGGAAATATCTTCTCTAGCTTGCAAACGGTTGTGACCATATTTTCTTCGATAGTTTGTACATCCCTCAGTCTGAGTTCTGATGCACATAAAATCTTGAAAAACTGACTCAGCTCGGTCAGTGCTCCCTATATAGGCTTTGTCAATAAATCACGAAATGCAATGGGCACTAGCCTCTCCATGAACACATGACAGTCGTGACTTTTCAGACCATATATTTTTCCCTCATTAACATTCACACAATGGGCTATGTTGGATGCATATCCATCTGAGAATCTCAACTGTTTCAACCACTGGCACACTTCCTTGATCTGTGTATCATTAAGCACGTAAGTTGCTTTAGGCTGCATAGTTTTTCCATTTACGTTCTGTAGTTCCAGTTTTGGACGTTTACAAAGCATCTTTAAGTCCATACGCACTTTGGCGTTGTCCTTTGTTTTACCTTTAACATTCATGATCGTATTAAACACATTATCAAAAAAATTCTTCTCAGTATGCATAGCATCCATATTGTGTCGTACAAGAAGAGTTGACCAATAAGGCAATTCCCAGAAAATATTTTTCTTGTTCCAGTTGTGATCCTTTCCAAAGCTAGAGAGCTGGCGTGTGCTACCAGACAATTGTACTACATCTGGTAAATTTTGCACCCATGTCGCCATACGTCGACCCGACACTCATTGCAAGTCTGCTTCATCCATTTCAACAGTATTTTTTTAAACGAGTCTTTTTACCTTCGAAAAGGATGGTCACGTGATAGCAATCGCCGATGGTAATCAAACCAGCATACTTTCCCACCATGTTTCAATACAAATGATTTGATATCTTCCATACAGTAAGGACATGCTAACCTCCCATGTGTGTTCCAACCAGATAGCATTCCATATGCATGGAAGTCACTTATTGTCCACATTAGTGCAGGCCTTCATAATAAAATTTTACTTCTACATGCATCATAAGTAACAACTCCATCAGTCCATAATAAATTGAGTTCATCAATCAACGGCCTGAGATATATGTCCAAATTTTTTCTATGACTTTTTGGACTAGGAATTACTAAGGATAAAAACAGATTTTCTCGCTTCATGCACATATCTGCGGAAGGTTGTACGGTGTCATAACACTGGCCAACAAGAATAAGATGCCACTGAACCACCGAATGGATTAAAACCATCTGTGCATAAACCCAATCGAACATTACGTGGCTCCTTTGAGAAAGTAAGATGAGTACGACTGAAGTGAGTCCAAGCTTCACCATCGGCAAGATGACTGATTATATCATCTGCACGGTGCACTCTTTCGGTGTGCCATGTCATATGTCGAGCCGTCTTTGAGGACATATACAGCCGCTGCAGCCTAGGCACAAGAGGGAAGTATCATAATGCTTTGCAAGGTACATCTTTTTGCTTTGAATTGTCCCCTCTCTTAGATTTGAATCTATCATGGTGACAAATAGAACATGATATCTTATCTGCATCATCTTTAAAATATAACATATAGTGATTCGGGCATGCATCTATTTTCACATATCCAAGCCCTAGCTCATTGACCATCTTTTTTGCATGGTAAAAAGTTTCTGGCAACTTCTCGTCTCGAGGCAACATACTCTTGATCAAGAGGAGGAGACAGTCAAAACAAGTCTCACTGTTGTGAAATTTAGATTTCAAATTCAACAACTGTGACACTGCTAGACAACCGAGTGTGCTTTTCACAACCATCCCACAGCGGCTCATCAGCATCCCTAATTAGTTGATAAAATCTTCCTGCTGTCTTATTCGACGCTTCTTCCATGTATGCATGTTCCTCATGAATATTAAAACTAGGACTAGCAACATCTACAACCATATCACGTACCCACTTGTGCCTGCAATATTGTCGGGCTCATACCTCAAGAATTCCTCACCATGACACGTCCAATTCGTATAACCATCCACGAACCCTTTCGTGTACAAATGATGTTGCGCATCCCATGGTAAACGCCACCTCAAGTTTCTACAATTTGAACAAGGGCATCGAATGTGACCGTCACGGTCTGTTGCTGCATTGGGATTCCCCAATGCAAATTGAATGAAACTCTCAACTCCATGCTTAAAGTCATCTGACACCACCGGTCAACTATTCTATGATACATCCATGAACGATCTGTCAACATTTTGCCTGCACCCAATAAATGTTAATACACATCCTAACTTTGAAATCATTACTCCTGAAAATAAACTAGACTATTTCCTCACATCGTTCGTCATAGACCATTTGCAGTTGGAATAGGACTATTAATTAGATTATCACTTTTTAACCCATCCATGAAGGTTTGATCGCACAATCACTTACTATATGTGTTGCACGATTTGCTAAAAATTTCGGCAGCATCTCCCCACACTTCTCCGATATACCAAAAATATTTATTAATTTTAAAATTTTCGTAAACACTTACAAGTAAGAGGTTAAGAAAACACTCAAAATCAATAATGGTATATCAGAGAAGAGTGAGGAGACGCAACCGAAATTCTCAACAAACCATACAAACACATATAGTAAATGACTGCCTAAGTGCGATCAAACATTCACAGACTGTCCAAACGGGACAATTCAAGACTTTGAGGTAGATATATACATTCTCATAAAAAATGAGAACATACACATCAATCCCAAAGTCTTGAACGGAAGGTTCATTGACACGGTTTTAACACGCTCTCCTGAGGTGCGTGTAATGTTAGGTCGCACCCACGCACCTCAGCTCACAGGGAATACCCCATGTATTTATATAACATAAAATTAAATAACATCACACTATCATTATGCATACATCAAATTAAATAGCATCCAATTTATAAAAATATTCAAATGAAGAACATTAAAGCTAAATAATCCACATTTTTAGTCAGATCAACATCAAATTTCTGTTAAAATCAGATTTAAAAACACATTTATATGCAATTAAAATCCACATAGTTTGAAATCACAAGCAGAAGTTTTGGGTTCGACGCGCGTCATCATACCGTAACCATTCGCGGTGATGGTTTCTCTTTTTTTTGTTTTATTTCTTATGGTCCCATCATAGCAGATCTCAACAGATCATGAGTATGTTCATTATTCATGATTCTAAGGCATCGTGTGAGAATGCATGAATGATCCTGACACGATGGATGCACATAGCGGGATGACCTATGGACGCACTTTGGGATTACTTCCTTTTTGTGTTTGTTCAATTCATTTATTTATTTATTTAGTGCGTGGGCGTGCCAGTCACGAAGTGACGATTTATTCGGGCTTCAAAGAAGCCACAGGTGCGCGCCGTCTGACTGATCAGACAATTGTGGATATCGTGTCGGGACAAAAATCCGATGTGCCGTAAAGGCCACAACGTTAGTTACATCCCCTCAGAGAGGGGAAAACCCTTGATTAGTCGCCAAGAAAAGGAGCCCTACGGCCATGAAATTAACATTAACGAAGTGGAGTATTGAAATTCGCGAGTTGCGTGCAAATGCCCCTCGATGGGGGTGAAAAGGCTTAAATCATGTCGGTCGCTTACCGACCATTTTACGTTCGGATGAAAGTCCGTGTTGGAAGCGTGACGAAGACGTATACAAAACCCGTACAAGTGTATGCATAATGATAAGTGCGATGACTTAAATCAAAGAATGCCGCAGGCTGCTGCGGCCTGGGTGCCTCGAGGCAGCCAAGGAGCAGGTCGAGGAAGTTGGATGTTGTAGACTGTTGGGGCTTGGGTGCCTCGAAGCAGCCAACGAGCAGGTCGATGCAGCAGATGGCTGCAGGCTGCTGAGGTTTGGATGCCTCGAGGTAGCCGAAGGGGTAGGTCAAAGCATCTAGGGGCAGACATGAAGACAGGTCGAGGCATCAAGGCACAAATCTGAAGATGGTTGACTTCAGATGTTCAGCAATTGAGGCTTGCTCATAATCTACTCTTTGTTCAATTTTTTTTTGAATCAAGCAATCGACCCCATTGTTCAGCCTTCATTTCTTTGTTGTTGGTTTATTCAGTTTCTAACAGTTGATGGTTAGCCAGAGAGTCCGCATCTCGAAGTTTTAAATATTGATTCGAAGCTTCATAATAATTCCAATAATGAACTTTAAAGAATGACTTTTCAGTTCAGTTCAACTCGGGTTCTTTACGCAAAGAAGTTAGGGCTTAGGGTCTTTGTCACTTCGAAAATCAGGAATTTGATTCCAAATCCTGATATATACTCTCAACTAGTGGATCGAGGGGAAGAGCTAACCAATCGTTCCATCAATAAAGACTTCCAACTAGGCTAGTAGAGATAGTAAGAGTGACTCTTCGGGTGTGCCTGCCTTTCACCCTAAAAAAGACTAAATCACTTCTAGTCTAGCGTATTTCAAACTAGAAGCTTGAGCTCGCTCAAGGACAAGGTGACTTTAGTTCAAAAGCCAATACTACTACTAGCGAAAATAAGGGATTCTATTGCCGTCAGAGACAATGTAAATTGTGTCAGCGTCCCTATTTATGAACGAGTTGTAGACCCATCGGTGCGAGCGAGTTGACAGGCCAAGTGAGAATCCAACGAAGGAGTCATGCTGGCTGGGTGCTGGTTATATGGGCCTACTTAAAAAACCACGACAGATTTCCGCTCTTAAAGTGGAGTTATTTTTTGTCCTAATGGCCCTATTGCTGGAAAGGCTCAGTTGAATAATGAAATGGATTTTGGAACTACATTATTTAGCAGAATCCTTGAGCTCCTTTTCCGATACCCCCTTCAGTTCATTAAAAAAAGTTAGAGAGTCCTTGTAAGTTGGCTATACCCCTTTTCCTAATGGCCCCATTGCTGGACCGCGCCTCCCCCCTTTCCGCCATCGCGGATCCTTAAACAAGCAAAAATGAGAACATACACATCAATCCCAAATGAGAACATACACATCGATTACTAATTAATCCAAGAGTTAAATCAAGTGAATTTATGAGGTGAACGCATAAAGTTATTTTACTTTAAGTTGGGACTTTCCATCACAAGTTATTCTACTCATAAAGTTAAGATTGATGCATGCATTGAGTTGGCTTTTCATCACAAGTCTCTCTTAGCTCCGTCCATTTTGGCGTGACGCAGAAGGTCCATAGTATACTTGGCGTGTGATAGCACGCAGCCATCAGCATGTGGTTGAAGTTCAATGTCGAGAAAAAATGAGCCTGGCCAAGGTCTCGAACTGCAAATTCCTGGCCAAGCGTTGGAATGACATCGGCAACTCCCCCTTGATCGGACCCGATGATGAGAATGGCATCTACATAAATGAGAATGTAGGTGAGATCATGACCCGAGCACTTGTAGAATAGAGAGGTGTCGGTCTTCAAGCCGAGGAAGCCCAATTCTTGAAAGCTAGCGAAAGCCTTTGGCCACAAGTCGGGCCTTGTGGCGATCAATGGAACTGTCGGTTTTATGTTCAAACTTGAAGACCCACTTGCAGCCTACCACATTCATGTCCGGGCGTCGCGGACAAGAGTCCCATACTGCCTTGGCAGAATCGATCTGGACAACTAACTTGTCGTAACCGTCGGATAATACTGTGAACATTTTGAATATTAAATTTCGGGGGCTCATCAACAAAATAGTGGAATGAGAGGATCAACCCCATAATGTAATATTTAAAGTCTCCAAAATGAAATGGGTCACCCAATGAGTTGAAATTTATGACTATAATCATAAATAATAAAGAAAAATATTATACACTTGAGGTGAATTTGATAACGGAATAAATTAGGAGCGGATGATCTACTCAGGGTGACTCACTTGACCCCTAATAGTAATCGAGATCGATTACCTTATTTCATCTATTTTTTAAGAATGAGTTAATCTAATTTAACTCTATCCGACTCTGATTAATAAAAAAATATCAAAGAAGAATAGCCCACCTGACTTTAGTTAAAATATGTTATTCTAATTTAACTCGTTATCAAACAAAGTCATGATGAATAAATAACGAAATGAAATATACTTATCACTCTGCCCACATCTTCTTGTGTCAACGAGAATGATCCCCCTCGTGATGGCTGCCGACGTCATCTTACTGGACCCCCTAAATAATGCCCCGGACTTTTCAGATATTTTTCGGATCATTTTTATGGGTCTCGAGTGTATTTTGTGCTTTACACATGTTTTTCCCTGATGCGCCTTCGGAACTCTGTGCAGGACGAACCGTGACGTTCTCAGACTCCGGGACAGTACCGGAGCATTGTGCTTTTCCCGAGCATCGTGGAGGTAATTTTTTGTAATTTTTTGAATTTCTAGAATTTTTGGGTTTTTCTATATATTAACCCTTTAACCTCTCTCTCTCTCCTCATTCTCTCTTTCTCCCTCTCTCTCATCTCTTTCTCTCCCCCTCCCCGGGTGACCGACCGTGGCGGAGGAGGGCGAGGCGGCGATGGCGGGAGGCGAGGAACTAGGAACGGGTCAAGGATCGAGGGCCGGTGGCGCGTGGAAGCTCGGGCACGAGTTCGTGAACCGGCGAGGGTTTCGTGGCGATTTCTTAGCAGATGGGGGACCTCAGGACGCGAAATCTTCGGTGGAGGTAGGGAGATGGACCCTCAGCTCGTGTGTTTTATTTCCCGCAGATTTGGTAGCCCGTGGCGAGCCGAGCGTGGGTTTATTATCGTTTTGGGAAAAATCCATGATTTTGGGATGTGAGCCTGATCTAGCGTTTTAATGTGTTATTCGGTGGTTTGAGGGCATCATTGAATGCCTAGGGGCTTGGGGAAGTGTTTCCCTTTTGTTTCCCCATCACCCGGGGGTGATTGGGGCGTGGAATGGGTTTCTCGCCGTTTTCCCGCCATTTCAGGTTCGGGGCGCCGTAGCGGTCGTTCCAGAGACCACTAGGAGCGCCAAGCGGACCAAGGGTAGACCGCTATGGGTCTCCCTATGTCGGTTCAAGGTTGGCGATCACGCGATAGACCGCTAGGTCCTTGGCGGTCCAGGGTTAGACCGCTAATACCGCTTGAGCTTTGTGTGTTCCGAGGGTTTAGCGGGCCAGAGATAGACCGCTAGAATCCCGTGTATATCGATTTGGACCTCGCGGTCGTACGATAGACCGCCAGGGCCGTTGGCGGTGCAGTAATAGATCGCTAGGCTCCGCTTCGCGGTCCAAGGGTAGACCACTGTGGTTCCGTGGTTTCAGTGTGTAGCGGTCCAATGTTAAACCGCTAGTCTTTCCTTAGCGGCCCAATGGTAGACCGCTAGGCCACGTGGCGGTCTAGGGTTAGACCGCCAGGTGATTTTCATGCTTGCGATGTTGGGTTCGCGTTATGTTGGTCTCCGGTCGACCCGGTTGTGACCCAATGGTCGACCTTCGGCCTCGTGAGTGTCCCGGACACCCCGTGGGTTCCATGTCCATGTTTCTGGGGTGTCTGTAGGTGCCGTGTTATCTCGACTAGCGTGCCCGTAGGTGTGTGTGTTCCGGGCTTTATGTTACGCTCAAACGAGTCACCGTGTATCGGTATGAGTGCGGTGGGGTTCCCCCGCATGTCGTGGGTTTCTGCAGAATATGGTTCCCGAGTGGGCCAAGTGTTTGGCCTTGGACTGCGAGTCCAGTCATCCGGCCTCGGGCTGGAGGTTTCCCGCTTTTCCTGGGATGGGGAATCGGCGTGGCGGCTTGTGCGTTGCCTTGGGAATCGTGCTTCTGTGCTTTTCGCGTGGGTCATGTGTGTGGCCTTGGACTGTGAGTCCAGTCACCCAGCCTGGGGCTGGAGCTCCCTTGAGTTCCCTTTTTGAGGGGGATGGTCTTGGCGGCTCGTGAGCTATCTTGGTATTCGTGCTACCGTGGTTTTAGACCTAGGGATTAGATTAGATTAACGGCACTATGTCATTGCGTACGATGGTCTTGACCCCGAGTCTTGTGACTCAAGGACCGTTGGATTTAGTGAGTCTAGAGGACCGTCAAGAGTCTAGTGGCTCATCGCCACTTGGTCCTTCTTGACTTTCGCGCAGGGTGCGTGCGTGTTTCTCGGAGTTTCTCCTTGGAGAGTGGTCACATCAGTGACTCCCCACTAGTCGTAGCCTTCCGACACGCGAGTGGTCCCACCAGGGAGTGGTGGCGAGGCTACCCCAGAGAGACGGTTTTAGACTGGTTTCCGTCGGGTCCCACGTCTACCAGTCAGAGTCCGGCTTAGGGGAAAACCAGTTAGAGGGCCAGACCAGAGATGCACGGTCTGTGTGTGCACACGTGGTTGGGGGCGGTTGGGCCCACGCTGACGAGCGCCCCAACTAGTCACTTGTTATGTGGTTACTTGTACGGTGTCTCAGTTCCCACTAGGCCGGAGGGAGACACCTGAGGCGCGGTCTAAGTTGTCAGTGGACGCATCTGGCCTTGCTTCTGGTGGGCAGGTACTCCTATCACGTGAGATGTGACTCTCCTATTTTTGGGTTCCGTTTTCCGTCTACGAGACGTGGTTTTCTAGACCGTCCGGTGTTTCCGGGGTAATGGCCAGGGTGCCAGTGGCTTCACCGAAGTTTCGTCGTGCCAGTGTGGGACTATGCGGTCCCGATTGGACGTGCCTGCGTGGGCAGACTTCTACGGCAGAGTTGCCGTGAGGGTGGGTTTCCTCGGTAGGCCTGGTGTTAGAGTGGTCCGGTTCCCGATTGTGAGATCGGGAATTCTTTTTCTGCTTGACCGGTACAGTAGGAGTAGCTGCATCGCCAAGTTTTGACCGGCCACCGGTTCGATGTTCCTGATGTAGTTGTAGCTGTTTTTCCTTTCCGCTACCGCTGTTGTTCTCGGTTGGGGTTCTGCGGGATCCCTACTAAGCCAGTGACAGTAGGCTCACCCCTGCTTTTCAGGTGCGGCAGTTCTTCCTCGAGATTCGAGGGTGCTGTTCGGAGGTTCTTAGCTGCCAGCTCACCGGGCCGAGTGTTCACTTGGCATGTGGTACGTTTTACTGCTTTAGACTGTACTTTCTATTAGACTGGACTTTGTTGTAGTAGTTGTTTATTTATTTTTGTTAATTGTTGAATTGTCCTGTCTTATTTCCGATTTCTTTGTACCTCAACACTCCTTTTAACCCTTTCGAGCCCTCCGGCTCCTGGGCGGCGGGCTAGGATTCGAATGGTATCGGGTTCTTCCCGGTATCCGGATCTTGGGTCGTTACACCCCCCCTCTCCAGTCTCTTCCCACCGACCCCCACCACTCACCGGAGTCGCTCCGGCGATCTTGCAGCCCCACCCCCAACCTCCGGCCAGAAGTCCTCCCAACCCCTCCCTACCCCTTTCTCCATCTAGCGAGCTCCGGCGAGATCGCGGCCCCACACCCTCCCAACCAGCAGCCCCTACCCCGGACCCCTTGTAGCACCTCTCCCTGAACTCACCACTCCTAGAGTAGCCCCCTTGGACCTGCCTGAACTCTCCTCCCCCGGACCCCCCACCTCCCAGCGATGAGCCCCCACCCCAGACCCCCTACCGGATCCCCCCTCTCTGAACCCCCCCCACTCCCAGAGCAGCCCCCCCTCGGACCTGCCTGAATTGAACCCTCCTCCCCCGGACTCCCCCCCCCCACTGGAACCCCCCACCCTCCCAGCCAGTAGCCCCCACCCCGAAACCCCCACCAGAAGCCCCCTCCCTTAAATCCCCACTCCCAGAGCAGCCCCCCCACCCACCGGAACCCTCCTCCGGACCCCCCATCGGAACCCCCCACCCTCCTAGCCCGTAGCCCCCACCCCAGACTCCTTGCCGGATCCCCCTGCACGCCTGAACCACCCTCTGCCAGAGCACCCCCCGGCCCCCTCCGATCCTGACCCTCCTCCCCTAAAACCCCTGCTGGAACCCCTCCCCCTCCCAGACCGACCTCCCCCTCCCGGATCGGCTAGAACCCCCGCCCTCCCTGATGATCCCCAAGCTAAAAAAAAAGGAACAACAACAACAGAGAGAGGGTAGGGGGATGCAGCAATGGCGATGGTGGAGGCGCAGTGGGCAGGGAGAGTTTTACAAAGAGAGGGAGAGGGAGGGGGCTTACCAGACCGGAGAGGATGGCGTGGAGGATGGCGACAACGCGACACCGACGGCGATGACGAGGATGGCTTCGACGGCGACGACGAGGATGGCTTCGACGGCGACGATGAGGACGGCTTCGACGGCGACGACGAGGGCGGCTCTGGCCGCGACGGCGATGACGAGGGCGGCTCTGGCCGCGACGGCGATGACGAGGACAGCTTCGATGGCGAGGGTGAGGGCAACTCTGGCCGCGACGGCGAGTACGGCACTGGCGGTCTCTCCTCGGCAGGGAGATAGTGGAAAGAGAGAGTGAGAGGGAGAGTGGGGGCAAACCGGTGAAGTGAATCGGGAGTGAGATGGAGATCACGGGGGAAGGGTTCATTGGAGGGAAAGAACTATTCACACGGATTTCAGATGGATTATATTTTTGTCTGAAATTTCAGACGCATTTCAGACGGACCTAATTCCGTCTGAAATTACAGACGCATATTCAGACGAAAAAACTATCCGTCGCATGGATTGAATAGTTCAGACTGTATTTTAGACGAATAAACTTTCGTCTGAAATAGCGATGATATTTCAGATAGAAATAATCCGTTTGAAATTTCCGTCTGAAATCCTGCATTTTCTTGTAGTGAATCATAATCTATTCTAGGGAATTTAATTAGGTCTCCTATGTTGGGTCCCAGAGTGTAGGAACACGGTTCTAGAGGGGGGGGTGAATAGAACCCTCTACTAAAATCTATGTCCAATTAAAAACACGAACATACTCGCACATCGGAATTAGTAAGATTAACAAGATTGAGGAATTTAAGCTAAACATCATAAACTTATCCTCTCAATCTCACCGAACTCACACGACTGTGAAAATAGATTAAAAGGAGATGCACACAATCACACAATTCAAACCACAAGAGACGGGAATTTTTAAGGTGGTTCGGGACCACGACGGGCTCCCTACGTCCACCCCTCACCAAACCAGTGAGACTTTCTCCACACGCTGCGAATGCAGCAAACACGGGGATTTCTCCCCACACACACGGGGTAAAAACCCCAATACACACGCTGCGAATGCAGTAACACACAGGGATTTCTCCCCACACACACGGGGCAAAAACCCCAATACACACGTGGATATGCTCCGCACCAAACGACGCACAAGCGTCAACACAAATAGCACGGAGAAACCATTCTCCGAACCCACACACAGAATATTCAATTAGGAATGAGTAGAAAATTCATATATAGATTAAATCAGCCCAAACCATCTTCTAAAAATTGAAACTAGGAACATATAAGAGATGTAAAGCTCCCCCTTCACAATACGATCTGGCTCTTCTCAGTTCGGAGTCGGATGATCACGATTTCGGCATCCTCTTGTTCCTCTCCTCGAGCCGCTCCCTTTCCTCTTCTATCACAGGCTTCAAATCTTCAAGGAAGTAGATGAAATCACCCTTTCAACATCTCCTCTTCGTTTTCCCTTTTTCTTCTCCTGCAAGACAACACAAAATAAGCATTAGTGTTCATCTATGTTGAAATTCGGAGTTCACATATGAGTATATATAGAAGGCACCAAAAGACCCATATACCCATGTAAAACCCTAGCAAAACCATCCTAATATGTTCATTAGTAACCTAAGGGCATGTTGACAGCTAAAATATGAACAAAGATAAAGATGGGACCAGACCAGCGACAAAGACTGGAAGATGCTTGCAAAGTCAGGATTGAGGGAGGATCCTCACCACCAACCAATTGCCCGGCTAGGACCGTCTCAGGCCTGGCTAATGTCCGGTGTTATCGTCATCATTCAGATGCCAATACTGATAAAGCCCCAGTTTGTTCACTGATGGAACCTCGAGATGATCTCAACAAAGTTGTGTCACTACTAAAGGGGCCTCTTTTGGTTCTGATAAAAGTCAATACAAAATAACTAAGAGAAGCCAAGGCAATTATGCGGCCTAAAAGCACTAAATGGGCCGGCCGATTGGGCTTCTGACCATGGCGCCGGGAACCTCAACGAAGGGCCACTGGACGCGCCGAGAGCCTGAAGGAAGGCGCGCCGGGAACTTTTCCCATGGATACAGGCGCCGAGATCCCTTTTGCAAGGCAAGGGTTCTATAAAACCCATTGCTTCTCCCACAAGAAAGGGGCGGACAGACAGAAAAGAAGAAAAGAAAGAGGCAAAAGAAAAAAGAGCGAAGAGATAGCCAGAAAGAAAAGAGATAGGAAAAGAGAGGGAGAGAGTCTCCGTCGAAAGAAGAAGCAGAAGAAAGAAAAGAAGAAGGGCTCCAGGTGGGCTGATAGGGGGAGGGAGAGGAGTCAATGCTCCACCCTCCCCCCCCCATGTTCGATGTTTCTTTCTTTTTTTCTTATTACTGATTCTCCGTATGGGATAGTCGAAGTCTTGATGTTTAGATTATTCATACGATTCTCTTCCTTTTTTTCTCCCTGTATGTTTCTTGGCTTCAGTTATGAAGTCGATGTAAGTAAGGGTGAGATGAATAAATGCAATGGCCGTGATGGATTTTAGGCAATACTATCTTCTTTTGTCTCCATATGTATGCATACCGTTTGTGTGAATGCCCCATCGGCGAAATGATTTTATCTTCGGAGTCGGGTCTGTTCTTCGAACAGGGATGAAGGTAGAACCCCCACCCTTGTTCAATGGGTTGCTGGGTTCTATTCTCTTCTCTCTTCCCGCTTCAATAGCATGCCCTCCGTATGTATTTGAGTCTGTTCCTCAAGCCCCTTGTGCTGTCCGGGAGCCAGAGACATCAATCTCTTGGTTCCCTGGCCCGCCGGCTATAAATGATGCATTTGAACCCGTAGACGAATGCTACCCTGGATCCCCATTCCAATCGTTGAATGATTAGGGTCTGAGGTCTCAGCATCAAGGGTTCTCTCGTTGCAGATCGGCTTCCCAGATGATACCATGCTAGTCCGGGGGATCAGAGACAGCCATCTCTTGACTCCCCCAGACGTCTGGCAGTATACAGATAAAGGCTACTCAGCCCCGATGATGGTCTCTCCTCCTCCTGATGATCTGGCCTCTCAGATCCCTTGGCATCCTTCTAGCAGAGGTGTTCGTGAAACCTCTTCATGCATCCTTGATTCGATCTCGATCTGAGCCATAAAACCCAGAAATCCCAGAAATAGAGCATCGTTCTTGAGCTCTGAAACCCTGAAACACTTTCTGCACCCTTGATTCGGTCTCGATCTGAGCCATAAAACCCAAAAAACCAGAAACAGAGCATCGTTCTTGAGCTCTGAAACCTTGAAATCCTTCTGCATATTCATCTTCTCGGCGTGCGAGTTTCCCCGCCGAGAACCGTAAGGTCGAGAGGCCTTCCCCTCCTTTCAGCTAAACGACAAGTCCTGTTGTAAAAAAAAAATCACAGCCCACAGCCTCCCGGCGCGGCCATGAGCGCGCCGGGAAGCCTTGTGCCGAGAGCTCCCTCCATCCACCAAATGTCCAGGCCGGGAGCCCCCCTTTTGTCCACTAAAAGGCCATGCCGAGAGCCCCTTTGGCCAATCAAAGACCATGCCGAGAACCCCCTTTGGCCAATATAAAACCATGTTGAGAACTCCCTCTTGGGCCAGTAGAAAGCCACACCGAGATCCCTCCTTCGGCCAATGAAACCCAGACCAAGGTTCATCTCTGCACCATTATCCTTCAACTCTTTAACCTCTCCATACATCTGTCAAGAGGATGCTTAGAGATCACCAGATACACCCTGAGGAGATACAGCAATGGGGAAGACCTCCCCTACATTCCTATGTCCCGAATTGGATTCGCATGCAACCCCACGGGTTCGATGGACCTTGTCTTTACAAGGGTTTCGTCGGTCTCCGAGAAGGGGAATAGTGACCGATGTCAGAGACATGGACAGCCTCTTCGAGCCTTGGTGCTCACTCATTTTCCGGCTTTCATCCCGGCACTCCGTGGATGTCAGCCTATACCATTCTCTGGCAAATGCTCGGTCCAGGGGAGGTGCTGCCAAAATTCTCTCAGGAAGATGAAAGTCGACATCAGGTTGTCCCCCGGGCTCTGCATGATAATGGTGACAGGGTTTCCCTCGACCCTAGACTTCCCAAATCCCTCTTCTATCCTGATGCTCCTGTAAAGCCCAAATCTAATCCAGCTCAGATTTGATGAACTGATCTACCTTGACCCCATTGAATCTATCTATTTTAGCCTGGATCATCGATGAACTCAAAGCAGAGCATCGTTTGAACCTTGAAACCCTGTAGCAATTCCAGCTTCTCGGCGTGCTAAATTCCCCGCCGAGAACCCTCCTGCCGAGAGGCCTGCCGCTTCAGCAAACTGACAAAAAGGCCATCTGAGCCCTTGCATACAAAGCCTCCCAGCCTACGGGCTCCCGGCGCCAAGCTCCCGGCGCGGCAAGGAGCGCGCCGGGAAGCTCCAGGCCGAGATCCCCTGTAGGCCAACTCCACCCTTCTTGCAAAATCCCCAGCCCTTCCCAGCGCCACCTTCCCGGCGCGGTAATGGGCGCGCCGGGAACCCTCGCGCCGAGAGCCACCCCTTGGCCCTCTTGTCAGCGCGCCGGGAAGCTCACGCCGAGAGCCTCCCTGGCTTTCTTTTCTGCGCGCCGAGAAGCCCCATTGGCCCTCTCCCTCGCGCGCCGGGAAACCCCCCTTGGCCCCCTGCGCGCCGAGAAGCCCACACCTATGGCCATTTGGCCCTTGCGCCGAGAAGCCTACGCCGGGAACCTCTCGGCCTCCTTGCCTTCACGCCGGGGACCTATACACGCTTGAACTGCATTGATAACCTACTCAAATATTTTATTACTGAGCCCTCAATCCAAATTTTGTTCCGGGGGCTCCGCCCCCGGAAACCCCCGCAAGGGGCGCTGCCCCCTTGACCCCCGCGACCTGACCGGGCAGGTCGATCCCCGCGACCTGACCGCGCAGGTCGATCCGCGTGCGAGGGCGCAACATTGAGCGTTCGCTCACTTTCCGTCGTCCCGCATCGGGTTCATGAATAACCCCTTTAGCTCGGGAGGGCTCTGCCACTGCATGAGTTCCACCGGCTTCTACAGGGAATACCAAATATTGCCCCATGGCAAATATGCGATTCGGGAAGTTCAACACTTCTCTCTCTCTTGGCTTTCATTCCGGCACTCCGTGGGTGATAGCCTATTTCCCCCTGGGCATAACCCAGATAAAGGGAAGATGCTGTCGAAATACTGATCGATGTTTTAAACCTCATCACGGTCGCGGCTCAGGCTACCTGTGATTGAGATCCTCCTTCCCCCCTTAACCCCGAGCTTTGAACCGCTGACTTAGCGATATCATCCGTTTCTACGGTTGGTGTCATTATCTTGCCCGCCTTTCTGGATTCGGTATGAAATTCCATTTCCGCACACGAATATACGTTTGCCTCTCGAGGCCTCCTACTTTTAGTGTTTAATCAAGGGTTGTCCTTCCTTGGAAGGACGTAATTAACGTCATAGCGTTCAGGGTATGACGGACTTCGGGTCCCGACTCGGACTTCACAATCGACTGACCATGTCAGATCGAGCGCACAATAAGATTGTCACTTCGGTGACTGGCACGCCAATAAATAAATAAATAATAAAATAAATAAATAAATAAATAAAATAAACCAAATAAGATAAATGCGTCCACAGGGCATTAGGGTAAAATTTCACCCCAATCGGAGGTCATTTGATAGGGTTTCGATGGCTTACGGAAATCTCGCGCGGAGCTGCGAACAGGGGGGGTCGACCCATCTGGAGGGGGGGTCGACCCATCTGGCCAGACAGAATCTGTCTGGCCAGTTTTTGTCACAGGGGTCGACCCATCTCTGAGGGGGGTCGACCCATCTGCTAGCCAGAACACTTTTTGGGCAGTTTTAGCCCAGGAGTCGACCCATTGAGTGGGGGGGTCGACCCATCTGCTGGCCAGAACACTTTTTGGGCAGTTTTAGCCCAGGGGTCGACCCATTGAGTGGGGGGGTCGACCCATTCACCTTGAAACCTCAAAAAATGATTTTTAAACCATTCCCAATGACCTAAACATGCAACCTAATGATTTCTAACATCCATTCATAAATTTCAATGATGAAAAATAAATTATTTCAAATGGAGTGCATGTAATTCAACATCATGAAGGTTTTCGCATGAAGGCACATCCTAAACCCGGATTTCATCAATTCAAGCTCAATGAAAAACTATTCTTCCTCATTCAACATATAAATCAAATAACCATGCATTGAGACAAGATGTTGGCATATTTTTAGACCTCATTCAACAAATGGTCGTTTCAATGGCTTAAGCATTTTGCAACCTCAAAGGAAAAGTCATTTAGACAATGCATGAAACACTTTGAAAACTACAACACCATATGAAGTGAATGCATGAAAGAGTTTTCAAACCACCAAAACCTCAAGTGGAAATAAAGTCATTCAAACCACTTAAACTCGTTATATGGGCACCATGAAACCAATTTCACTTTGATGAATGTGAATGTATTAAGCACATAATATTCATGAACCATGCTAAGGGCTTTTCTAGCCTACTAAAAGGCCATTTTTCACAGGTAAAAAATAGAGGGATATTACCATGCATCCAAGTGATATCAAACTAATTTCCATCAATGTCCATCCTGCAAAAATAAGATAAATCATTAGATCTACATGGAAATCAAGATCAAGGAGTTCCACTCTTAAGACATGCATTAGTGCTATAAAAGAGTCAAACATATTATGAGCCTCAAGGATCATTAAGAAACCATGAACTACAAACAAGGGTATTGCAACCCATACACATTATGCATGAAAACTCATGAATACACAAGATTGTTTCTATCACATGAGCACACTAGCATTCAAATGAGCATTATGCCATTTCACCAATATAAGATTTTGTTATGATGAACTTGAATCTATCACTCATCCAAATATAAAGACATGAAAGCTCAACCTCAACCTCCTCCAATTGAAGCACACAAGATGGTTAGATATTACCATGCTCCCATGAGTATCAACCATGAATTTTCCTCCTGAAAAGCATGATAAAGCACGAGGTTAGATGAGAATCAAAATACTTATATCAAGCATCAATTCTATGAACATGTTCATAATAAAATACATCAATGAACCTGTTCAAACATATATTTTACTTCTCATATCAATCAACAAAAATATATTTGACCAAATGACAATGTTTTGAAATGATAAGCATGAATCTATCATTCAATCAAACATTCAAATAGCTTACATGTATCTTTCATAATTTCAACATCAAAATGCTTCAATACCCAAATGTTAACAATCATGCCAAATGCAAAGCATGTAGGAAAGCATGGGAACACATTCATTCAAATGGAATCCTTGTTGACAAAAACTAACATTCATGAAGCATTATTTTCCACAAAAATTTTCTCATCAATACAAAGCCATGAAAACATGAATAACCATTCAAGCACAGGGCCAAACAAGTCCAGGCAATAAAGTCATTTTGTAATCATCAAAATCACATACACAACATCCTATAATTTTTCTAAAATTTAAAATATTTAATTTTAATTTATTTCAAGAAAAACTCAATTATCTAGTTTATTTTATATAATAATAATAGAATTTCATCATTTCATAAATTTTACAATTATTTGACTCAATTTAAATATTTATTTATGTATTGATTTATTGGGTTACTACATCATGTCTAGATAGTTTGGAGATAACTTCAAAGCTAACTTGTCTAAGTTGGCGATGCCATAACCAAGTATTACCATCATTCTTTACAACTAAACAAAAATCATCACACTCAATGTCATTTAGATCAATAGTGCAAACATTATTGTACCTTTTTCCTATGAACTTGACCTCATTAGTTTATCAAGTATAATGCGACGTAAGATCTCAAATATTATCTTATATCCCTTATCACACAATTGACTTATGTTGAGCAAGTTATGATTTAAACTTTTAACAAGTAAAACGTGCTCAATATAGTTTTGAGAATTTTTACCAACATTTCCAATACCAATGATTTTTCATTTATCATTTCCACCAAATGTCACTTCTCTCCTTGTTTATCTTTATTGATATGAAATGGGATTTGTCACCTATCATGTGTCTTGAGCATCCACTGTCAAGATATCATTTGCTCTTCGTTGTCTTAAGACACCTACAAAAGATATTATTCTCATGAAATTATTTTAGTACCCAACGTAGTTTGAATCTAATGAGGTTAGTTTTATAACTCATATAAGAACGATCAACATTCATAGTCCTTCTAGAATGTACATTTCATTTTGCCCAACAATTCGAAGTATAATGACTATATCTAGCATAATAAAAACATTGCATATGTGATGTATCTCTAGAAGTTGAAGCATGATAATCATTTTTTCCATAGTTGTGTGGCATGAAATGATTACGTAAGTCATGATATTTATGTACAACATTATACCTATGTGATACATGGTGGTAGTGTAGAACATGATATCTTGGTAAAGTCTTTTGACCATGTGATACTTGATGAGCACGTGGAGCATGACTTCTATTTGAATTGTGAACAAAAGATGTCTTTACCTTATTTTTAAAAACCTTCTTTTTAAAGGGATCATAGTCAAGTCCTTCTTTTTGAAAATGCATTTTCATGCTAAGTATTGTGTCAAGAGTATCTTTATCTTTCACAAACTTTGACAAAATAACATTCAAGTTTTCAATTTCTTTTTCAAATTTAGACACTTTTTCAGTTGCACATATAATATCTTTCTCAAGCATGAAAATTTTAACAAATAATGCATCATGCTTAGATTGTAATTTTTTTTTCTAAAATGTCAAAGACTCAATTTTATCAACTAATTCAATTTGACCAGTCTTACTAGATGCATCTTCAAGTTGTTGATTTAAGATATTATTTTTCTTTTTAAGTTTCTTATACTTTTTATACAAAGTAGTATAAGTAATTTTCTAACGTTCATTCGAAATATAATCGGGATCGGAATTTACCTCAATGGCCTCATCTTCATGAGTCATTAGACATAGATTGGCAACTTATTCCACCACGTTGTTATATAGTTCTTCTTCTTTTTCTTCATCACTCCATGTTACCATCATAACTTTGGGGTTTTTTGGCTTCTCTTTCCTATATATTTTTTGAAACTCCAGACATTCTCCTTTCATATGTCTAGGTTTTCTACACTCATAACAAATTATCTCAATTTTCTTGTTACCTCTTCCTCACTCGGAGAGTCTTTTCTCATTGGTCTTCTATTTCTTTGGAATTTCTTTTTACCTCTAAGGATTTTTCTAACTTGATTTGTAATCATTGCAATCTCATCTTCATCATCTACACTATTTTCATCACTAGATTCTCTATCGTCGGTGGAAGCCCTCATACTTAAAATTTTCTTTCCTTTTACTTCTTCTTCGCTTTTTTTTATATTTATTTCATATGTCATGAGAGATCTTATAAGCTCTTTTAATGTTAGGGTGGACAAGTAATTTGAATCTTCAATAATGGTGGCTTTGGTATGCCATAAGGGAGGTAACAATCTTAATACCTTTCTTACCAATTCTGAAGTGGTGTAGTTCTTGCCAAGACCTTTCAAGTCATTGGTGATTTCTGTGAGCTGTGCGAATATTTCAAAATTATTTCATCTGGCTTCATCTTGAATAACTTGTAATCGGGTACAAGAAGATTGGCTTTGGTCCCCTTTACTTGTGTAGTTCATTCATAGATAAGTTAAAGATTTTCCCACATTTCTTTAGCACTAATACACATAGAAACTTGTGAGTACTCATTAGGATGTAAAGTACATTACATAATATTCATAGCATTGTAATTTATAGTGGATTGTCTAATTTGCTCTTTATCCCATAGATCTTCATCTTTAGGTAGTGTGTATGGACCATTTTCTGTCACTTTCCAAACCTCGTACTTCTGGGACCCAAGAAAAATAATCATTCGATTTTTCCAATAAACATAGCTGGAACCATCGATAAATGGGAGACGATGAATAAAGTGACCTTCGGGAATCATTCACTTGTTTGCCATAGAATAGATCTCTTAAGGTTATTAAGCTTTTCAATAAAAATTGTGAGTCTTAGCTCTGATATCAATTGTTGGCTCGAGATATGGCAAACCAAGATGGAGGTGAATTGAGTTTGCTCAAAACAATGTTTGATTTTCATGCAAAACACGTGTACAATTAGATCTACTTTTTTTTATTTTTTTCATTTGATTTATTCACCTATTACAATATTATCAATATAACATAATCCTAAAGTGATAGATCGTACATGTGAGAAAATCGTGGAGAGTGGAGAGAGAAATAAGGAACAATCATATAAGAGACACCATGATTTTGATAGTGGTTCAGATTCACCTCGTGGTGAACCCTACGTCCACTACCACTAACTTGGAAGATTTTCCACTCACTTATCCAAGTGAACACACGGGTGAAAGATCACTTACACATGATGCAACCTGCATTAACTACACATAGTGCAACCTGCACCACCAACAACGATGCAACCTACACCAACAACCATGGTGGAACTCACACCAACAACAACGGTGCCATACGCACCAATCACAATACCTCACATACCAACCGCAATGCTACACGGTGCCACACTCACCAACCACAACATAACCACTGTGCTACTAGCACCTATCACTGCCACACAAGGTGCTACATGCACCGACAAAAGTCACCATGACCGCACTCCTGTTCTATACACTTCTTATTCTCTTTTGATTTACAATGAAGCACAAACCAAAAACAGAGAAGACAAAAAGTTAGGGTCGTGTACGAAGCTCTCTCTTAGTAGATGCCACTTCTAGAACGTGGGGAAGAAGTCTTGTAAGATGTAGACACACCCTAGAGTCATCCTCTTGTAGTAGAATGTCGTAGAAGTGCAAGGAGGATGAGAAAGATTTACCCAGTGAAGCATACATGAATTTTCACCACAAAAACTCTTTGAAATGCTCTTGGATCTCTTCCCTTTAGGGTTTATGGACCTCATCATGTTCTATTTATAGTGCTAGGTCCGCAATAGTAAGTTTAAAGCCATTGGAGAAAAGACGGAAACTCAAATCTGACATTAAAAGTAAATTTGGAAAGTTGAATCTACCATAAGCGGTGGATCGCGACCTTGAAGTGATCGACCACCTTGATCAATTTTCCAAGCAGGTTGCGCACTGAAAATGGTGGTGGATTGGCATGGTGGACCACGCCCACTGGGCTTTGAAATTCTCATAGCACTAGATTCCACGGTTGACCACTCTGATCTCGCGGTCAACCACCCTCATCTCGCGGTCAACTGCCTCGACTATTTTGTTCTTTCCCGCTCTGTCATTTAAAACTCAAGTGCAATTTTGACCTTATGTTGTTGGCTTCCAACTTATGTAAATCAATCAAGAATACTTTTCAAATGATGCCAACACAATCAAATAATCAATCATATGATGTTTAGATTATCTTCAAGGTGAATCATAGCCCAACGATCAATCAAATATCATATTTGGTTATCATTAAAATAGATAATGGCCCAATACTCAATTATACAATATTTTATGTCACTATTAAAATATGTCATGACCCAATAATAAAACACACAATACATGTTGTGTTATCATCAAAATAAATCACAATGAATAATGAAAAATTTCACAACACACCCTCACCCTTAACTCAGTGCATAGGGCCAAGAAAGCAAAAGTAAAACGCCACGAGTTCGGCATGAGTTGAGAAGGTACTTTAATGTATACATTAACAAGCGGATAATAAAACAGGGGATTGAGTGACAAAACCCAGCCCTCAGGTACTCCTTGTACAAAATAAATGAGGACTCCCCGGCATTATTTGCTCGAATGCTCAAGGACTCCGAGGCAATTACCTAGACGTCCCATGGAAACTCATAATACTGAGCTAACATGCTCACCTCACCTTAGGACAACTCTGGATAACTCTCCCCCACACGCTTCTTAGCATAAGCGGGAGGGACCCCTAGAGCACCAAGGCTCGAGTGGAGTGACGAGACCCCTACTGCATCACCTTGTTGTGCATCCCTTGGTTTTGATGATGACAATAGGATATGTTTGATTAATCAAGTTCTATCTTGTTTCATAACAAATACAAGTGGTTTGATTGTTCCTTCAAAGTAATGGACTCATGATTATTTGATGATGACAAACAATGTTTTTGATTAACTCAATATAAATCTGATAGTTCAAGTCACTTCTGATAAGTTAAGTAATTTCAGGTCCACTGAAATCCAAGTGGAATCAACAAATCAGAAGAAGTGTCAAAGGCCGCTTGTCGACCAAGGAAGTGGTTATGGTCGACCAACGAACCCAGTCAGAAACACTTCAAGTCATCCGTCTTCTGCATGTGCCTTGGCTGTCGACCAAAGCCCTACTTCTGGTCGACCACAGAACAGACAAAGCATCAGACAGAACTGACGGCCATCTGGAATTTGCCCCTTGTCGACCAGCGACAAGGCTGTGGTCGACCACGGGACGCGAGTGTCAGCCAGAATGAAACCGCCATCAGGACACTGCTCGCTGTCGACCAGGGACAGTGTCATGGTCGACCACGGGTGTTATAGCGTCCAGAACCGAACTCTAACCGAATTCTGTTTTGGTTCCTTAAAACCTGCAGATTGTTGTTGCAGGTTGTTGGGTAGTTCAAATGATGAGATTCCGCACGGGAATCAAGGAGAGAATCTTGCTTAGAAGCGGTCAAACTTATTGTAGTGATCGGATTTAACCTTCTCCCTGCTTTCTAGCAGATTACGCTCGATCTGAATTTGAGCGGGAAGAGCTTCAGGCTTGAAAAAGGATCTGCATAAAAAGTAGAAGGCAACTGATCGCGGAGGCAAGCACACAGAGAGAGCATAGAACAGAAGCTAAGAAACACACCTACATCACAGGACGAAGTGGCTCTCCATCAATCAGAAATCTGCAGAAGACTAAAGGCATTCTCATTGCTGCAGAAGGAAGACTGGGCTTGAAGCTGTGCGACCTCCAGCAGCAAAGCAGCTGAAGGCATCCGATTGGAAGTTCTACAGGGAGTCTACTCTTGTTATTTATGTGATTAAGTCCCAGGCTGAATTCTTTACTTTGTTACAAAAGTCTATATTCAGTCCTGTTGCATCATCCCACCTTCTCATCATTTCTATTCATCCTTACACCAAGTGTCAAGCTGTGAGGCAGCGGATTCAAGCTGTGTGTCAGCTGGTACAAGCTGTGTGTCAGCAGGAACAAGCTGTGTGACAGCGGTGTCTTGTGTTTTGGATTGAGATCAGAGGTTCTCATAAGTGAAGCCTTGCTTGAGTTAAGCAAGGGGTGGATGTAAGTCTCGGGAAGAGACTGAACCACCTTAAAAATCCTATCTTGTGGTTTGCTTATGTGTGTGCGTGCTTCTCTATGTGTTTGTTTTCTTCATTGATATCAACATTAGTTCTGTAATTCGTCAATCACCTGCAACTCATTTAGTCAATAGATATTAAATCGAAAAAGGGGGAAAGATCTATTCACCCCCCCTCTAGATCTATTCAGTCCGTACTCAACACGTGGTATCAGAGCCAGACTCTCCAAAAATGTGGTCTAACAACCAGGAGAGGCCTGCCGGACTGAACTCTAGAAGTCTAATGGCTGAGGGACACTCAGTAACTAGACCACCATATTTCGATGGAAATGATTTCTCATACTGGAAAAATCGTATGCAGGTGTTCTTGAGAGCACAAGATCATGAGATGTGGAGAGTAGTAAGCCGAGGACCCTACGAGCTGCCCGAAGATGAGGATACCTGGACCAGAGAACAGGTCAGAAAATCAACCATCAACTGGGGAGCCATGAACGTAATGCAATGCGCACTACACCCCACGGAGTTCTCACGAGTTTCACAATGTGCAACGGCCAAGGAAATGTGGGATCGACTAGTAGTAATCTATGAAGGTACTTCAGAGGTAAGGGAGTCAAAAGCAAATATGCTAGTTTCAGAATATGAAATGTTTAGAATGAAAACTGACGAAAATATTTCTGAAATGTATGCTAGACTAGTGCAATTAACGAATAGTTTAAAGAGTCTAGGGAAAACCTACAAGGAACAGGAATTAGTGAGGAAGATCCTAAGATCCCTCACTCCTATGTGGCATACCAAGGCCACAGTAATTGAGGACTCAAAGAACCTCACCACTATGACTGTGGATGAACTAGTGGGATCCCTAATGGCCTATGAGGTCAATCTGAAAAGAAAGGAAGATGAGGGCAAGAAAAAGAACCAGCTCGCCCTAAAAACTAAAATAGGCACCTCTGAACTATCTGACACTGATAACTCATCTAGCACAGGTGAGGAAACTGGTGAGCTAGCCATGTTAACAAGAAAATTCAAAAGGTTTCTGCGGAAGGAAGGTAAGGGATTCAGGAATCCTAAGGGCATGGTAAGAAAGTCATCTCAGTTTAAGTTTGATAAAAATAAAACTTCATCTAACAAACTTGTCTGCTACAACTGCAGGAAACTAGGACACATAAAGGCTGAATGTCCAGAGACTCCTAAGAAATCAAGCTTCAAGTGGAAAGGCAAGCAACTAAAAGCAATGATAAGCACATGGAGCGAGGAGGAGGAAAGCAGTAAGGAGGAAACAACTTCCGAGGAAGAAGAAGGAAACATCTGTTTGATGGCCAAAGGAGATAGCGATGATCTTGAGGTAATCCCTCCGTTTCAAGATTTTTCTAGCTCAGATTGGGAAGAAGTCTACTCAGACTTACTTGATGCATATGAAAGAATTAGAAAGGAAAATAAGAGTTTGAAGAAAAAGCTTAATCAGATCAATAATGACAGCAACCCATTTGCCAACAGAACTGAACTAGAATTAGAAATCACCACCTTGAAAAATAAGCTGAAACAATACGAGACAGATGAAGAAAATGTCAAATGGCTGTTAGAAGAAAATGAGTCACTGAAAACCACAATTGATGAGGTAAAATTAAAGACTCAAGAAAGTGAACAGCAAACTAAGGTAACTCAAGAAAGAAACAACTCACTCAAGGAGGAAAACTGTCAACTTCTGGAAGAAATAGAAAGAATCCAGAGTGAACTGAAAAACAAACAGGAAACCTTGGAAAAAATGACTAAAGGTCAAGAAAACTTAAATGCTGTCTTGGGAATAAAAGTAAACTTTCAAAAAGAAGGGTTAGGATACAATCCTACGGCTAAAAAGGAATTCCAAATAAAAACCGTAACTGGGATTGCTGACTCAAAAGGAAAAGGGCCCCTAATCAATCTATACCAAGACAAACAAGAGGATGTAGCTGAATGCTCCTCCAAAAGGAATAATGTCACCAAGGAAGAGAGAAACATTAAAGAGAAAACAGTCAATCAACATAAGCTTAAAAATAATAGACAAGAAACTCAAATTCACAGAAATAACCAAACAAACCAAGTACTAAATCAAGTTAAAGGACTTAAATCTGGAAAACAAGATGTCTGGAGACAGGCTGGTCGACAACCGACCCCTCCTCTGTCGACCAGAGGATCTGCCAGAACAGGCGCTGGCGTCTGGAGAAGCAGTGGTCGACCACAGACATACCAGATGTCGACCAGAGGAACTGCCAGAACAAGCGCTGGCTTCTGGAAAAGCAATGGTCGACCACAGACACACCAGATGTCGACCATGACCAGACACGCAAACAGAAACCACAGATTTTCTCAGGTGAAACAAAATGAAAATTGGAAATCAAAAAGGTGGATTCAGATTAAAGAAACATTAGAACAAAAGCCACCCAATCTGAACAAGTCAGAGACGAAAAATTAAACTGCTCTAAGAAAATCTGGGTTCCCAAAGGATTGTTACAGCAATTTCACAATTTTACAAGTTATCTTGGACCCGGGTACCATTGGGGTCCAAAAATTTCTGTGTAATTCATGATGCAGGAATGTCTGGCAGCCATGCACAATAAGTGGTACTTAGATAGTGGTTGCTCAAGACACATGACGGGAGACAAGACCAAGTTCTCCCAACTAAGCTCAAAAGATGGAGGTTATGTGACCTTTGGAGGAAATAACAAAGGTAAGATCATCGGGACAGGTAAAATAGGTAAGAACTCCTCAAACAGTATTGAAAATGTACTGCTGGTAGATGGACTGGAATATAACTTGCTGAGCATCAGTCAGCTTTGCGACAAAGGCCATAAAGTAATATTTGACTCCAAGATCTGCAAGATTATTGAACCAAATTCAGATACAGTCAAGTTTATGGGCCAGAGAGTAAACAATGTCTACATAATAGACTTGGATGATCCAGCCCACTCCAACCTGTGCCTAACCGCCAAGAAAGAGGACCTGACCTGGCTGTGGCACCGAAGGCTAGGGCATGTTAGCTATAGGGTGTTGCATAAACTGGTGAAGAATAAAATGGTTCTTGGTATGCCTGAAATTTCGTTTGCTCAAAATGTCAAAGTATGTGAATCATGTACCCAAGGTAAGCAAACAAGAAAATCATTCAAAGGTAGAACTGAAAGTCAATCTTCTAGACCACTAGAACTTGTGCACATGGACCTTTTTGGCCCAACAAGAACTGCTAGTCTTAGTGGTAAGAGATACGGCTATGTACTAGTTGATGATTTCTCTAGATTCACATGGGTAATATTTCTATCTCATAAAAGTGATGCCTTTTCTGAGTTTCAGGAATTCTACAAAAGAATGAAGCAGGATGGCAAGTCCAAAGTGTGTACAATCATATCTGACCATGGGGGGGAGTTTGAAAATTCTGACTTTGACTTATTCTGCAGAAACAAGGGCATAACCCACAGATTTTCCTCACCAAGGACTCCAGAACAAAATGGTGTTGTGGAGAGAAGGAACCGCACTCTTGTCGAGATGGCTAGAACCATGCTGGTTGAAGCTAAACTTCCAAGGAGATTTTGGGCAGAGGCAGTCAACACAGCATGCTACATTGTAAACCGAGCAATGGTAAGACCGGCTAGTGAAAATACAACATATGAAATGTTCAAAGGTAAGAAACCATCCCTAGCTCATTTTAGAATTTTCGGGTCAAAATGCTTTATTCATAACAATGATAAAAGGGTCTTGGACAAATTTGAACCGAAGAGTGATCCAGGAATATTCTTGGGCTATTCCGACCGGTCAAGAGCCTATAGAGTTTTCAACACCAAAGATCAAATTGTTGAAGAATCCCCTCATATTACATTTGATGAAATTAATGATCTTGGCAAAAAAGAGCAGGTCAGCAAGGAAGAAGAAGATAGGGAATTTCTAGAAGACAACGAAGAACCAAATGAAGAAGAACAATCTCAGGAAAGAGATCAAGGTATACTAATGCTCCACCCGAAGGTGAAGGCATCTCAGGTAACAATCTTGAGAACTTAAGACTTCTTAGAGATCATCCCATAGAAAACATCATTGGTGGAATTCATGATCCTAGGAAGACTAGATCTCAGTTAAAAGAAATCAATGAACTAGATCAGCTTGCACTTGTGTCCCAAATAGAGCCCAAATCAGTAGAGGAAGCATTAAAAGATGACTCATGGATAAATGCTATGCATGAAGAACTAAATCAATTTGAAAGAAATCAGGTGTGGAGTCTTGTCCCTAGACCTTCATCTCACCCCGTTATTGGAACCAAGTGGGTCTAAAAACAAGCTAAGTGAAGAAGGAGTTGTAATGAGAAACAAGGCTCGGCTGGTGGCTAAAGGGTACAACCAGGAATTTGGGGTTGATTTTGAAGAATCATATGCTCCAGTTGCTAGATTAGAAGCCATCAGGATATTGTTAGCCTTTGCAGCATCTCATGGAATCAAACTACAACAAATGGATGTAAAAAGTGCATTTCTAAATGGAATAATAAAAGAAGAAGTCTATGTGGAACAACCCCCTGGTTTTGAAAATGATGAACTTGCTAATCATGTTTTCAAATTGCATAAAGCTTTGTATGGATTAAAGCAGGCTCCTCGGGCCTGGTATGAAAGGTTGAGCTCCTTCCTCACCAAGAAGGGATACATAAGAGGTAAAATTGATCAAACATTGTTTTCCAAGACCCAAGGTAAGCATATACTAGTTGTACAAATCTATGTGGATGATATTGTGTTTGGGTCTACCGAAGCTTCTTTATGTACTGAATTTGCAAACTTAATGACCAATGAGTTTGAAATGAGTTTAATGGGTGATTTACAGTTTTTTCTTGGATTGCAGATCGTACAATGTAGAGAAGGATACTTCATAAATCAATCCAAGTACATAAAGAGATGTTGAAGAAGTTTGGCATGGAAAGCTGCAAACCAATCGAGTCACCCATGGGTACAAATGCAACATTGGAAGCTGATGTAAAAGGTAACATGGTAGATGCCAAGAAATACAGAGGTATGATCGGGTCCCTGCTATATTTAACTGCTTCAAGGCCAGATATTCAGTTTAGTGTATGCATGTGTGCTAGATATCAGTCTAGCCCTAGAGAATCACATTTAGGGGCTGTCAAGCGTATCCTTCGATACCTTGCCGGCACCCAAGAATTGGGTCTATGGTATCCTACATACTGCAAACTAGATTTGATTTCATATTCAGATGCTGATTATGCTGGTTGCAAAATTGATAGGAAGAGTACTAGTGGTTATTGTCAAATATTAGGTGGATGTTTAATATCATGGGCTTCTAAAAAGCAGCATTCTGTGGCACTCTCCACTGCTGAGGCTGAGTATGTCGCAGTAGGGAGCTGTGGTACACAGGTTATGTGGATAAAACATCAACTCCAAGACTACAATGTAGATCTTGGATGTGCACCTATTTTCTGTGACAACACTAGTGCTATTAATTTGTCTAAAAACCCCATTCAACACTCTAGGACAAAACACATTGAGATCCGTCATCACTTTCTAAGAGATGAGGTCTCCAAAGGAAATTTCATGCTTCATTTTGTAGAAACTGAAAAACAACTGGCAGACATTTTCACAAAACCCCTTAACAATGACAGATTTTCAACTCTAAGAAGGGAGTTAGGAATTTGTAGAATTTCTCCTGAAAATTCTTGAAATAATCATATTCATGTGTTCACTGTATAGATTCTGTCATTTCTGTACTAAGTTATGTCAACTAGGTCTCTAGTACTGGTCAAGTTTTGAGTTTGGAGGTCTAGTGTCGGTTGCTACTTCAGCAAGTTCTGCAGAATCCTGGTTCTACTACGGATTATCTCTTGTGGTCGACCACAGACAAGGCGCTGGTCGACCAAGGCATCAGGACAGGAAATAGTTGGTTCTGTGACTTCGCAGCTGTCGACCACAGGCGGTCCCATGGTCGACAACAGATTGGTCAGAAAGCAGACCACAGGTGACTACTCATCAGGCAGTTTCTGTGACAGCACAGAGGTCGACCAAAGGCAACTCTATGGTCGACAGAGGATCTGAACAAGGGAAAATGGATCTAAAAAGGCTGCTGGCTCTGCTAGGAAATCCTCTGAACTAAGTGAACTTTTGTGCTCAGATTCTTCACTCATTCATCCTTATCCATACTTTCCATCCCTTGTGTCTCTATATCTCTTCATGGCCAACATTTTTTTATCTTCGGCAAGGACTCACAAATTGAGGGGGAGAAAAAGTGTAAACTCATTCCTTGATAAAACATTGAAAAACCTAACCATATCTTTCAATAAAATCACCAAGGTAATCATTAAGAGTAGAGGTTGAGTGTAGTAATGAGAATTTGAACTGTACTACTGCAATAAATTCAAACCATAACTATGACTCTGTCACAAGATTTTGAGGACTTATGATTTTTAGTAATGAGACTATTTCTCTACCTGTGTCTGTGTTAGACAGTAAAAATAAACTCAAATATAACATGTATGAACATGGAATACGCCATAATTCTGCCTTCTTGGTAGAGCAATGGATTGAGTTCTGAGAAACTACTGTTCTCCATCTCAAAGCAAAAAAATTGGCTGAACAATAGATGGGAGACAAGTGTGTCATGAAGATCCAATCTAACTCTGCTGCTTTCAAAAATATTGATTGGGCATACTGAGTAACTGGGGATATTGGCGTCTGATAAACGTATATCCTCACGGATAAAAGGTGTGTCCCAGTCATTAGTGGAATGGTTAGGCATGCTAAGTAGCCGGGGTTTCTGGCGTGTAAAAAGCGTGTCTCCTCGTGTAGAAAAGTATGTGATAAACCTGACCACAGCTCTCAAATGATTCAAAAAGTTATCACAAAGGCAGAGAAAATGGTTGACCTAAAGCATAGCATGCAAATATAAGTACAAAACACTGTTCAGCTAGCATAGTTAGTCAAATTATCTCTTGAAATATATTATAAGTTCAAGGAGCCATGTGAAAGAAATTGGATATGGGGAGTCAATTTATTGGTGCAATACTTTCAAATTCATTGAACCACAATACCCACTCTATTTGGTCACAAGGTGGTCTTTGCATAAGGGTGGAAAGGTTCCATAAGTGTTCTATTAAAGAAAGGGAGTACACTTTAATATCTTCCAAAAATTTGAGTTATGCTCCTCATCCTCCTCAGAGGGATTGTTTAAATGATCTTCTTTTTGCTGTTGACAAAGGGGGAGATAGGACTTTATGTGTCATTGTGTGTCTAGTTGTGTGTCTAGATGTGTGTCTAGATGTCAAGTTTACTTTGTCTACGTGTCCTTAGTGTCTTTATCCTTTTTTAGTCACTCATGTAATTAGTGCTATAGTTTTTTGAAAGGCACATCAAACGAATTGTCTGAATGAAATCTGTGCTATGATAGCCTTGAATGCAATATCAAATGAATTCTATAATCTGTTGTTTGTCACAATGACTCATGGTTGTCATCATCAAAAAGGGGGAGAATGTTGTGCATCCCTTGGTTTTGATGATGACAATAGGATATGTTTGATTAATCAAGTTCTATCTTGTTTCATAACAAATACAAGTGGTTTGATTGTTCCTTCAAAGTAATGGACTCATGATTATTTGATGATGACAAACAATGTTTTTGATTAACTCAATATAAATCTGATAGTTCAAGTCACTTCTGATAAGTTAAGTAATTTCAGGTCCACTGAAATCCAAGTGGAATCAACAAATCAGAAGAAGTGTCAAAGGCCGCTTGTCGACCAAGGAAGTGGTTATGGTCGACCAACGAACCCAGTCAGAAACACTTCAAGTCATCCGTCTTCTGCATGTGCCTTGGCTATCGACCATAGCCCTACTTCTGGTCGACCACAGAACAGACAAAGCATCAGACAGAACTGACGGCCATATGGAATTTGCCCCTTGTCGACCAGCGACAAGGCTGTGGTCGACCACGGGACGCGAGTGTCAGCCAGAATGAAACCGCCATCAGGACACTGCTCGCTGTCGACCAGGGACAGTGTCATGGTCGACCACGGGTGTTATAGCGTCCAGAACCGAACTCTAACCGAATTCTGTTTTGGTTCCTTAAAACCTGCAGATGGTTGTTGCAGGTTGTTGGGTAGTTCAAATGATGAGATTCCGCACGGGAATCAAGGAGAGAATCTTGCTTAGAAGCGGTCAAACTTATTGTAGTGATCGGATTTAACCTTCTCCCTGCTTTCTAGCAGATTAACGCTCGATCTGAAATTTGAGCGGGAAGAGCTTCAGGCTTGAAAAAGGATATGCATAAAAAGTAGAAGGCAACTGATCGCGGAGGCAAGCACACAGAGAGAGCATAGAACAGAAGCTAAGAAACACACCTACATCACAGGACGAAGTGGCTCTCCATCAATCAGAAATCTGCAGAAGACTAAAGGCATTCTCATTGCTGCAGAAGGAAGACTGGGCTTGAAGCTGTGCGACCTCCAACAGCAAAGCAGCTGAAGGCATCCTATTGGAAGTTCTACAGGGAGTCTACTCTTGTTATTTATGTGATTAAGTCCCAGGCTGAATTCTTTACTTTGTTACAAAAGTCTATATTCAGTCCTGTTGCATCATCCCACCTTCTCATCATTTCTATTCATCCTTACACCAAGTGTCAAGCTGTGAGGCAGCGGATTCAAGCTGTGTGTCAGCTGGTACAAGCTGTGTGTCAGCAGGAATAAGCTGTGTGACAGCGGTGTCTTGTGTTTTGGATTGAGATCAGAGGTTCTCATAAGTGAAGTCTTGCTTGAGTTAAGCAAGGGGTGGATGTAAGTCTCGGGAAGAGACTGAACCACCTTAAAAATCCTATCTTGTGGTTTGCTTATGTGTGTGCGTGCTTCTCTATGTGTTTGTTTTCTTCATTGATATCAACATCAGTTCTGTAATTCGTCAATCACCTGCAACTCATTTAGTCAATAGATATTAAATCGAAAAAGGGGGAAAGATCTATTCACCCCCCCTCTAGATCTATTCAGTCCGTACTCAACACACCTATTGCTACCTCTGTGAGAACAATTCTCCCAAGGGAATCCCATGTCCCTCCGACAGCTTCCCCAGTGTTGGCCCTTTCTTCCACCGCGGAGGCGAGAGTCCTATCCTCTGGCAAGGAATGTCTGCCTCATTGGTCACCACCCTCCTCTGGCTCTGAGTTAACCTCTTTAGCCCCATCTCCTCTCTGCGCGAAGAAGAGGAAGCAGAAGAGGACATGCCACTGAGCTCAGATGGTTGTGACCTAATGACTTCAAGACGAGTGGCCGTTGATCTCTAGCGAACTACCCGACAAACTCCTCACTCATGGAACTCTCTAAGTTCTCCCGCGTGGATGGAAGGGTCCATGGCGTCCCCTTTATAACCTCCTGATGGGTCAATAGACCATCGGTTGAGAGAAAGCTGCCATCATGGAAGCAATCCGAACCAAGTTGTACCCCTCTATAGTCGAATAGACACCCTCGCATATGAAGCTGCCTTCGAAACACGCGCTATTAGACGGTTTGAAGGCTAGGGGCAAGTGATGAGGGCTGATGCCTACGCCCTGGCCACGCGACACATCCCACCTTCTCAAGATATCGACCGCCCATAATTTAAAATTCAAAGGTAATGATGGCAGGGTGCCATACCGCCTAGTCGTGACGTTAGGAGATCGTGGATGCCTTATCAAAGTAACCTTTTGGTGAGCACGTCTTCTAGATGGGCTGCACGCGCATTACCGAGGGAGGCGTGTCAACAATCCCCATGCTATGCTCAAATCACGCTTTCCAAACACCATGCGAGTTGGTCTCTTCACGCAACTAGCCATATTCCACTAACACATGAAATCTCCACGGGAGAAAAGTGTTGTATATATATCTCGGTGTTTTGATGATAACAAAACCAAGGACATAGGGTTGCTCACATGCTTGGATCTAATAACCTAAGTGTTCTTCATAAGCCTTCAAGGTCGGAACTCTTCATGCTGTTACTTAAGGTTTTAGCATTCCAAATTGTTTTCTAAGTACATTGAATGAACTTGGAATAACCTTTTAACCAATCGTTCAAATCATGCCTCGATCATATGGACACATTTTTCTGGGCTAAACTCTTCATTTTTCAGGTTTTTGACAATCCGGTCGACCTCCAGCATCACCCCGGTCGACCTAGAATAACAGAATGGAAACTTCTACAGGCTGTCTCAGTGGCGGTCGACCGCCCCTCAATCCCGGTCGACCGGATCTCTCAGGGACCGGCCTCCTACAGGTCTCTCAGTGGCGGTCGACCGCCAGACCCTGCAGGTCGACCGTCAGCCCCGAGCTGCCCAGTATTGTTGACTTTTTGATACTTCGAAAGAAGCCTCTCCACTTGGAATTGTTTAATCCCTTAGCACTCAAAGCCTCCAGAAATTGTGAATCTGGTCTGGGGGAGTCCATGGACCATTCAAAGCCTATATAACTTATACAAGAGGGTGAGAAAAACCCTAATGCTCAAGGTGGATCAAGGGGGCTACCAAGAGGAAGAGAAGGGATCCAGCACTATAGACGTGAACCGTGCTCCGAGAAGAGTTCTTCATCCTTCTTCATCCAGTCAAGTGAAGATCAGCTCAAGGATTCAAGCTGCATCCAAAGCATCCAATCATCCATTAAGGGGGAGCAAATCAAGAGTCTTCTCTTGTGTTCTAAATTCATTTTGTTCTCTTAAGCTTCATGTGTGGTTCTTGTAATCGTTAAACATTTCAGTGTGTGTGGATCTTCCTAGATCCGTGTGTGTGTGGTTGTGTGTTCTCCATTATAGCTGTGTGTGTATTAAGGTGTTCTTACACCTCGCGGGAACTCTCCTTCCCAGTGTGTGTGTGTGGTTGATCTTGTGACTCCTTACAAGATAGTGTGTGGTTCCTCACTGTCGGTGAGGGGTGGACGTAGGTTACCGTTGTGGCATCCGAACCACCTTAAAATCGCTGTCTCTTTGTGGTGTGCTCCTTATCTCCTATCCCTCTTCTGTGCATACTTGTGAATCTAGATATTTTGTATCCTCTAGATCTAGATTGTTTGATCTTCTTCATTTAAATCCTGTGGTTTATCAAAAGCATAATTTGTCTTGCTCTTGTTTTCTTCTGTGTCCCCATGTTATCGCATATTTGAGTCTATCTCGGTAGAAATTTTTTATCACCCAATTCACCCCCCTCTTGGGTGCCATTTAATATCGGGACTTCAAAAAGTACCATAACAACTCTGACTCATTATCTATATAAGGTTGGTCTCAGCGGTCTCCTAAAAGTAAGCAAGGCAAGACATAGAGCCTTAGGTGTTGTTTGGTATCGGGATAAATTTTGAAGAGAATAGGTGTAAGTCATTCTAGGATAATTTATGTCTAGTCTTATTCTCATATACGTTTGATACACAAGGGGTGAAATGGGGTTATAAAAATGGGGATAAGTCATTCTAACAAAAGGTTGGAATGACTTATCCCCATTTCTAACCCCAAAATCAGGGTTAACCTTATTTTCCTTAATCCGGGTTATCTCCGCCCATTTTAGCCATACCAAACATAGAACGGGGTTAGAGTGGGGATATCCTCGCTCTAACCCCGTACCAAACGGCCCCTTAGTAGTGACAACAAAACACTTTCCCTCTCCCTCTTAAAAGAATTTATTCCCGTGATACTGATTTAAGTATCGAAAGATTTTTCCGAGGTCACTAGCCTCTGGTGAGAACTTCCTTTCCCTATGTAGGAAGATCAGCCCCGAGGCTCGACATACCAAGCTCTCGTCCTAGGAATCTTCACGATCGCTTGGCCAGATGACCAGAGTGGCCTATTATCCCTCCTGCTTCTTAGTCGATCCCGATCCACACAAATTCAAGTGTAGCTTATGCAACACCCTTAATAGGACCCACCGAAAGACTGCAGACTAAAATAATCGTGGACTCAAAAAAGTGTGAAATATCAAACAAAAATATATCAAAAATAGGAAAAGTCCTTAAATGGATAACAAATGGGCCAAACAAAGACTCTATGGACTTGTCCACTGACACCTTATGAGTCACTCAACCAATGGATCGTCTCTTAGTCAAATTGAAGCCTTGAGCTATGTGGCGGTAAATATGCATCGGGTCAAAATGGACCCACACTCTAGTGTCCTCATAATTTATCCATAGGACTCAACTCTATCTAATTAAAAGTGAATTGTGTGGGGATGGATTGGGACATGAAATTTAATCAGATTCAGTTTACACTATGTAAATTAAATTTAAATAACAAATATTAGTTTGAGCTCAACCCAACACAAAATTTCTAATTTAACCATAAATTAGGCTAGATTAGGCTGAGTTGACTTTGGCACGCGCGGGCCGCGGCCAAATTCGCACTCGGAAGTCGGAAGTGGGCGATCGAAACGGAACAAAGACCGTCTGTTTCGGATATGGGTGAACCAGACCAGTCCGGCAGAGGACCGAGCCGGCGGTCCTCTTCACCCATAGCCGACGTATCCACGATCCGATTAAAACCAGGGGCAAACAAAACCTCCTTGCTCCTCACCTCGTCGTTTGCAGTACTCTTCCCCACTCTCCTTCTCTAGGGTTTCGGGGCGCGAGAACGGAGAAATCGTCGACGCCTTGCCGCGAAGCCCTCCAGGTATAGTTTCTCTTCCCGTGACTGTCTTCTTCCAGATCTTTACGTGGGAGCTAGGGAAGTGTTTGATGTGGTTCAGGCTTGGTGGTTTTGTGTGGAATGTGTCGGCGGCGGTTGTTGAGGCGCCAGTGCTGGTGGAGCTCGTGGAGAGGAAATGGTTGGGTCGGAATGACGTTTGGTGTCACCAATTCGTTCTCTTTCGAGAATTCGAAGTGCGGAGTCGGTGGGGATTTGGCTTACGTCGGGGATTTTAGGTCTCCTCTTTTCTGTGGGTTTGCCCGAAGGGTGACGGTTCAGAGAAGGGTTCGGATGGTGATTGTTGAAGTGTCAGTGCTGGTGGAGCTAGTGGAGGTGGAAGGGCCGGGTTGGGGTCATCTTTGTTGTCTCCAATTCATCTTTTTTTGAGCGTTTGAAGTGTGGTGTTGGTGGAAATTTGTTTTGTGGTGGAGGATTTTGGGTCTCGTGGCTCTGTGGTTTTCTCGAAAGGGAGGGTTTGGGGAAGCATTCATATATAATTTGAATCTTTGTAGACTCTTGCATTCATATCTTGCACGCGTTGCGTCCATGGATGCTGGTGATTCTTCCTTGGTCTTGAATAATTCTTTTTTCTTTTTTTTTGACTCAGATTTTCCTGCTTTTGACAAGCGGGCATAAATTGATCGATTTGCCATCATGGCAACTTTTGCAAAGCCAGAGAATGCGTTGAAGCGAGCAGAGGGTAAGTTATTTTTTATGATTTTATCATGCGATGGAATGATTCAGGCAGTTGTATCTTAATTTCCTCTAAAATATATACTATTTTCTTGAAGATAAAAATAAGATCTCCTTGTTAGCACGATGTTGCCACTGAATCTTTGTTGTTCAATATTTAAATTTCTACTAACCTTTAGATTGGAAACATCAGAGAATTGTATCATTTTTCAAAGTACGATGTCCTTTTTGACATGATGTGCATCATCTTAGTCTCATGCTTTTCTCATGTGCAAAAATATACATTTCGTGTGCCATTCTGATTGAAAATTACCTTATTCAAAGGATATTGGAGTAAATTGTCTCTGTCATTGAGTTCATAAATGATCTGCCTTTGACAAACAATCACCATTTTTTCTTCCATGTTTGCAGAACTGATAAATGTGGGTCAGAAGCAAGCTGCTCTGCAAGCACTTCATGATCTTATCACTTCAAAAAGGTACAGGGCCTGGCAGAAACCATTGGAGCGTATAATGTTCAAGTATGTAGAACTTTGTGTGGATATGAGAAAGGGCAGGTTTGCGAAGGATGGACTTATCCAATACCGAATTGCATGCCAGCAAGTGAATGTTAGCTCATTGGAGGAGGTTATAAAACACTTTATGCATCTTTCAACTGAAAGGGCAGAGCAGGCTCGGAGCCAGGCTCAGGCCCTTGAAGATGCCTTGGATGTTGATGATTTGGAGGCAGATAAGAGGCCAGAAGACTTAATGCTCAGTTATGTCAGTGGGGAGAAAGGGAAGGATAGATCTGACAGGGAGCTTGTGACTCCTTGGTTTAAGTTTCTGTGGGAAACCTACAGGACTGTGTTGGAGATTCTCCGCAATAATTCCAAGTTGGAAGCCTTATATGCAGTAGGTTATCTCATTCTTTTTGTTTCCTAGTTTTACATATGAGATGCTTTCCTTTTAATTTTGGGCTTCCTTTTTCCTAACTCCATGGTTCCAAGCATCCCTTTAGAGAATGTTAATTCTCTAATGTTGGCAATCATTACGGTTAGTTCTTTTTGTTGTCTTGGTTGCTTTATGTTGCTTACATTAATTTGTTGTTGATTCCAAGCATTTACATGCCATGATTATTTCATTTTACCATTCACTTGCATCATTGTTTACATTCCAACTGCTGGATATTTGTTGGTATCTTGATGTTTTGTGCAGAAAACTGTAGATAGTTGATTAAATATTTGGTATTATTCTTTATTTTAAGAACACAATCGATTAACTATCATTTATTGTTAGAAATGTTCTAAAAAGTTAGAAGTTGGAAAAGAAGACAGTCTGGTTTGGTGGCTAGATTTTTTTTATTTGTTTGTTATTTTCATTTTTGACATGCTAGATATTTTATTTCAAGAAAGTATGGCTCATTAAGCAAAGCTTATTCTTGCACTTTAATTTTTATATGTCATCAAGTCTCTTACACAATAGATGGAAGAAAAGAAAACATGTTTTCTGTACATGCATATTTTTTTTGATGTCTCCAAGGGTGTTATCTCTGTAATGCCTAGTAGGTAGGAAATAAGAAAAACTGTCCATTGGAGCAATAGAGCATCAAAAGGATGCCTAAGTCCACATGCATGGTCTCTAGCAAGTAAATTTTCTATGCAGAAAGATACTCACACCCTTCTCACGTGGAGGTTCTGAAACCCATAGGAAAAGAATTCTTTTCATAGTTGAATATGTGCCAGCGGTCAACCACTTATTGTTGTATAATTTTATCATAATAGGAATCTAGACCTTAGTGTTGATTGTATGGTTAGTTAGCAGTCTCCAATGTGAATGATAGTTTTGTGACACCAAGTGTGTGAGACTAAATGAATGAAATAGTAATTTCTGGATATATTTTCCAACTAAATCACTTTAAACTGTCATGATCAGTAACTAAACCTCAACATTGGTTATATGTGCTGTTAACAGTTTATTAATGTGAATGAGGATTTTGTGGCTTCAAGTGTGATTTCTGGATTTTTTTTTGAGAAAATTTAAGTGCATAGTGATTGTAGTTGGCCTATGCCTATCTTAAAAGAGGAAGTGTGCGGTCATAACTGGATCCTTGATCTGGTAGATAATTTTTCTGGATATCTGGAGATAGGAGACAAATATTGGGATGCAAAAATTTAAGGGGGTTATGGGCCATTTAGGCTTCAAACCTTTTAGAACAATCAGCACAAAACTAGATGCTCCTAGAGCATAGTCCATCCTCAAAGTGGAAGTTTGTCATTTAGGTTGGTTTTTGATTCTTTTAATAAGCATCCTGCATTGTGTTGATTCCATTAATTTGTTGGTTGATTTATGTTGCTTACATTAATTTGTTGTTGATTCCAAGCATTTACATGCCATGATTATTTCATTTTACCATTCACTTGCATCATTGTTTACATTCCAACTGCTGGATATTTGTTGGTATCTTGATGTTTTGGGCAGAAAACTGTAGATAGTTGATTAAATATTTGGTATTATTCTTTATTTTAAGAACACAATAGATTAACTATCATTTATTGTTAGAAATGTTCTAAAAAGCTTAGAAGTTGGAAAAGAAGACAGTCTGGTTTGGTGGCTAGATTTTTTTATATTTGTTTGTTATTTTCATTTTTGACATGCTAGATATTTTATTTCAAGAAAGTATGGCTCATTAAGCAAAGCTTATTCTTGCACTTTAATTTTTATATGTCATCAAGTCTCTTACACAATAGATGGAAGAAAAGAAAACATGTTTTCTGTACATGCATATTTTTTTTGATGTCTCCAAGGGTGTTATCTCTGTAATGCCTAGTAGGTAGGAAATAAGAAAAACTGTCCATTGGAGCAATAGAGCATCAAAAGGATGCCTAAGTCCACATGCATGGTCTCTAGCAAGTAAATTTTCTATGCAGAAAGATACTCACACCCTTCTCACGTGGAGGTTCTGAAACCCATAGGAAAAGAATTCTTTTCATAGTTGAATATGTGCCAGCGGTCAACCACTTATTGTTGTATAATTTTATCATAATAGGAATCTAGACCTTAGTGTTGATTGTATGGTTAGTTAGCAGTCTCCAATGTGAATGATAGTTTTGTGACACCAAGTGTGTGAGACTAAATGAATGAAATAGTAATTTCTGGATATATTTTCCAACTAAATCACTTTAAACTGTCATGATCAGTAACTAAACCTCAACATTGGTTATATGTGCTGTTAACAGTTTATTAATGTGAATGAGGATTTTGTGGCTTCAAGTGTGATTTCTGGATTTTTTTTTGAGAAAATTTAAGTGCATAGTGATTGTAGTTGGCCTATGCCTATCTTAAAAGAGGAAGTGTGCGGTCATAACTGGATCCTTGATCTGGTAGATAATTTTTCTGGATATCTGGAGATAGGAGACAAATATTGGGATGCAAAAATTTAAGGGGGTTATGGGCCATTTAGGCTTCAAACCTTTTAGAACAATCAGCACAAAACTAGATGCTCCTAGAGCATAGTCCATCCTCAAAGTGGAAGTTTGTCATTTAGGTTGGTTTTTGATTCTTTTAATAAGCATCCTGCATTGTGTTGATTCCATTAATTTGTTGGTTGATTTATGTTGCTTACATTAATTTGTTGTTGATTCCAAGCATTTACATGCCATGATTATTTCATTTTACCATTCACTTGCATCATTGTTTACATTCCAACTGCTGGATATTTGTTGGTATCTTGATGTTTTGGGCAGAAAACTGTAGATAGTTGATTAAATATTTGGTATTATTCTTTATTTTAAGAACACAATAGATTAACTATCATTTATTGTTAGAAATGTTCTAAAAAGCTTAGAAGTTGGAAAAGAAGACAGTCTGGTTTGGTGGCTAGATTTTTTTATATTTGTTTGTTATTTTCATTTTTGACATGCTAGATATTTTATTTCAAGAAAGTATGGCTCATTAAGCAAAGCTTATTCTTGCACTTTAATTTTTATATGTCATCAAGTCTCTTACACAATAGATGGAAGAAAAGAAAACATGTTTTCTGTACATGCATATTTTTTTTGATGTCTCCAAGGGTGTTATCTCTGTAATGCCTAGTAGGTAGGAAATAAGAAAAACTGTCCATTGGAGCAATAGAGCATCAAAAGGATGCCTAAGTCCACATGCATGGTCTCTAGCAAGTAAATTTTCTATGCAGAAAGATACTCACACCCTTCTCACGTGGAGGTTCTGAAACCCATAGGAAAAGAATTCTTTTCATAGTTGAATATGTGCCAGCGGTCAACCACTTATTGTTGTATAATTTTATCATAATAGGAATCTAGACCTTAGTGTTGATTGTATGGTTAGTTAGCAGTCTCCAATGTGAATGATAGTTTTGTGACACCAAGTGTGTGAGACTAAATGAATGAAATAGTAATTTCTGGATATATTTTCCAACTAAATCACTTTAAACTGTCATGATCAGTAACTAAACCTCAACATTGGTTATATGTGCTGTTAACAGTTTATTAATGTGAATGAGGATTTTGTGGCTTCAAGTGTGATTTCTGGATTTTTTTTTGAGAAAATTTAAGTGCATAGTGATTGTAGTTGGCCTATGCCTATCTTAAAAGAGGAAGTGTGCGGTCATAACTGGATCCTTGATCTGGTAGATAATTTTTCTGGATATCTGGAGATAGGAGACAAATATTGGGATGCAAAAATTTAAGGGGGTTATGGGCCATTTAGGCTTCAAACCTTTTAGAACAATCAGCACAAAACTAGATGCTCCTAGAGCATAGTCCATCCTCAAAGTGGAAGTTTGTCATTTAGGTTGGTTTTTGATTCTTTTAATAAGCATCCTGCATTGTGTTGATTCCATTAATTTGTTGGTTGATTTATGTTGCTTACATTAATTTGTTGTTGATTCCAAGCATTTACATGCCATGATTATTTCATTTTACCATTCACTTGCATCATTGTTTACATTCCAACTGCTGGATATTTGTTGGTATCTTGATGTTTTGGGCAGAAAACTGTAGATAGTTGATTAAATATTTGGTATTATTCTTTATTTTAAGAACACAATAGATTAACTATCATTTATTGTTAGAAATGTTCTAAAAAGCTTAGAAGTTGGAAAAGAAGACAGTCTGGTTTGGTGGCTAGATTTTTTTATATTTGTTTGTTATTTTCATTTTTGACATGCTAGATATTTTATTTCAAGAAAGTATGGCTCATTAAGCAAAGCTTATTCTTGCACTTTAATTTTTATATGTCATCAAGTCTCTTACACAATAGATGGAAGAAAAGAAAACATGTTTTCTGTACATGCATATTTTTTTTGATGTCTCCAAGGGTGTTATCTCTGTAATGCCTAGTAGGTAGGAAATAAGAAAAACTGTCCATTGGAGCAATAGAGCATCAAAAGGATGCCTAAGTCCACATGCATGGTCTCTAGCAAGTAAATTTTCTATGCAGAAAGATACTTACTCCCTTCTCACGTGGAGGTTCTGAAACCCATAGGAAAAGAATTCTTTTCATAGTTGAATATGTGCCAGCGGTCAACCACTTATTTGTTGTATAATTTTATCATAATAGGAATCTAGACCTTAGTGTTGATTGTATGGTTAGTTAGCAGTCTCCAATGTGAATGATAGTTTTGTGACACCAAGTGTGTGAGACTAAATGAATGAAATAGTAATTTCTGGATATATTTTCCAACGAAATCACTTTAAACTGTCATGATCAGTAACTAAACCTTAACATTGGTTATATGTGCTGTTAACAGTTTATTAATGTGAATGAGGATTTTGTGGCTTCAAGTGTGATTTCTGGATTTTTTTTTGAGAAAATTTAAGTGCATAGTGATTGTAGTTGGCCTATGCCTATCTTAAAAGAGGAAGTGTGCGGTCATAACTGGATCCTTGATCTGGTAGATAATTTTTCTGGATATCTGGAGACAGGAGACAAATATTGGGATGCAAAAATTTAAGGGGGTTATGGGCCATTTAGGCTTCAAACCTTTTAGAACAATCAGCACAAAACTAGATGCTCCTAGAGCATAGTCCATCCTCAAAGTGGAAGTTTGTCATTTAGGTTGGTTTTTGATTCTTTTAATAAGCATCCTGCATTGTTGGTTTTGAAGTCAAGTGCATTTATTGTTGGAAAAGCCACAGAGTACAGGATGCCTTGTCTTGTTAGTTCATGTGTCATCCTTTGAAGAATCTAAAGCTTGTAAGAGGTTTTGTTGCTGTGTCTGTGTCAGGTGTGTCTGCCTTATCTTGGCCTCATATTTGGCCTAGGCTGCATAACTAGGAAGAACATTGTTTGAAATCATATTATCATCTTTAAAAAACATTGTTTGATTCTATGAAATCATTTTTTTAGCTTTATCCTATGTGATTCTTCTCAATGTGATTGTGCTAGTGTGGTCTGATGACTTTTGTGGAGCATTATTAACAAGCATGTTTTATTAATTTCATATAACATCCCGAGTGGTCTATTGCTGTTAGGAGTAGTCTGCTTGACTGCATCAATCTTCATTTACATCACATAGTATTTCTCCTTACGCATCTTCTGGACACGCTTCAAGGTTTTGAGCTCTCATCCCCTCCTTTGATGGAGTGTAAGCATTATCTAAGCAGTTTCCACTGTCCTAAAAGCATCATTGTCATTCTGTCATTCTGCTTTGTTGCTCTAATTTGTAGATGACTGCCCATCGAGCCTTTCAGTTCTGTAAGCAATATAAGCGAACCACAGAATTCCGCAGACTTTGTGAGATTATTCGAAACCATCTTGCTAACCTGAATAAATATCGAGATCAAAGGGACAGGCCTGATTTGACAGCTCCCGAAAGTTTGCAACTCTATTTGGATACAAGAATAGAGCAGCTAAAGATTGCAACTGATCTTGAGCTCTGGCAGGTTTGTAAACCAGCAGTTTAACTATGCTGATATTTTTTGTTCTGTGTTTTAAAATGATACACATCTAACTGGGGTTCTCTGTAATGCTATTGTGCAGGAGGCCTTCCGTTCTGTTGAAGATGTTCATAATCTGATGTGCATGGTAAAGAAAACTCCAAAGCCATCACTGATGGTTATCTATTATGCCAAACTTACAGAGATATTCTGGGTCTCAGACAGTCACCTTTATCATGCATATACATGGCTCAGACTTTTTGTACTTCAAAAAAGTTATAATAAGAACTTAACCCAGAAGGATCTGCAGTTGATAGCATCTTCTGTTCTGTTAGCTGCACTGTCAGTAGCCCCATATGATCACAAGCATGGTGCATCTCATTTGGAACTTGAAAATGAGAAGGAACATAATTTAAGGATGGCTAGCCTTATAAACTTCAGTCTTGAGCCCAAGCGAGAGAGGAAGGAAATGGTATGTTCTCACATAAAATTAACATTTCTTCTGCAAGTTTCTCACCACCTATCTCCTCAAAGATTTAACTTTTTTCTAATATTTTTTTGCAGCTGACAAGGTCTTCGCTTCTTGCTGAACTGGTAAGGTTATCTGTGGAATTTTCTTTTGCCAGTACTCATACCATTGGTGATTAGATGAATTTAATTTTCAACAGGCCTTGCGACTGTGGTCTTGACGAAATGTGAGAGTAGGTTTCTTTCATGGTTGTCAAGTTGGTAATGTGACCCAAGAGAGAGGGAGGAAGGGGGGTGAGAGGGTGTGTGCGCTTGTGAAAGCGATAGGAGGGGCTGATGTCATAGTGGAGACTGTGTGAGCCTCTCTCTCTCTCTCACACACATGCACACGCACAGTCATCATAGTTACAGAGTCACACAGTTCATCAAATAGGTCAGAAATACAACTTTTGAGAATACTGAAAATTTTTGGGAAAAAAGAAAAGGAGGATAGAAAACAAGTCTGCAAAGATGGTGCAGGTGGGTCTTATTGTTGCTTCTGGAAGCATGCAGGGATGTCTCCCTCTCTAGTAGCTTCATAAGCCATTGGAGGAGGATATGGAGGGATACCCTAGTGACTGGTCGTCATGACTCACTGTTGTCCTTACCATGGGGTTTGCCCACCCCCCTGCTTACTTGGTGGGAGAAGGGGTGATCCTTTGATGTTGAAGGCTTGAAGAGGGAAGTGTGAGAGTGAGCCCCACTCTACCAAGACAGGCAATTCTAGGTTACAGACTCTAGTTGCACCTAGTTGGGCCTGCAAAATGTGGCCCCAGGGTGCCCGCCTTTGCACGCCTTGGGCCCCCAAAAATTTTCGGCTTGGGGGGCTCCACCCCACGCAGGTTGATCTACAATCCGAGGCCGGATCAAAGGTAGATCAGGCTTGACACACACCTTCAACATGGGCTCTGCTACAACAGGCGCTGATACTCTTTTTCATACACGCTATCCACACACATATTCAGGCATACACACAAGGCTACTCTTGAACCTTGACTTTAGTAGTTTCACTGTCTTTGCTAATTTTCTAGTTAATGCTTGATGTGTATGTGATGTTTGTTTGCTGTCAAATGATATGCTTGTTTATGATAAATGGTGATAATTTTTATCTCGTATTTGATTTTAGTACTTTAATGTGATGCCGCTTTCTAGTAGTTTTGATTTGTTTTATATACACTTCTTGCTGCCTGGTTCTTATGGACTTGGCTCCCAGGCACTGCTTGGGCATGTTGCCTGAGCACTTAGGTTCTGGGGAGCCCAAGTATGCCTTACCACCTCTGACAACATGCATACCAACACATGCATATAGGTTTGAGCACATTTAATCTAGATATATGCATGCATGTGTCCAGCCTATCAACACATGCATTCCCAGCTTACCAGAATATGCATGTAGGGCCATCAGCACTTGCATATCTGGTGTATTTGCCCATGCATAGACAGAAGCTAACAGCACATGGATGGAGGCTCCCAGTATGCATTTAGGCTATTGGCACATGCATAGAATCTACTAGCACATGTTTAGGTTACCATCAAATGTGTTTAAGACTGCTGTTCATGGGTCTAGCCTAGTGGCACATGCATCTATCCCACCAGCATATGCAGGTTCAGCCTACAGGCACATGTATTTGAGCCTGTTAACTTTAGGCTATCGGCAAATGCAATTTTAGCCTACTGGCATATATAGCTTTAGCCTTCTGGGACATCTATCTTAGCATATGAATGCATGATACAATGTACGGACACAATTTGAGCTCATCATCATGCGTAATTTGAGCCTAGCAACACATGTATTTTTAATCAAATGACTCCGTGTATCTTTGTACGATCAAAAATATTAATGATTTGTAGTCTACCATCTTAATATATACATAACCCATTAATCAGAACGAATCCATGAGTACATAATATGAACTACAGTCACCAGCCAAGCCCATGTTCCATGTCTGCAAATGCAACTCACTACACTTTGTTATAAAAGGAGAACTGTGTAAACAGTATCTTGGTTTTCTTTTCATTGTGTTATTATGTTATTCTTCTTTTATAGGGCATCATTGAGAGGCAAGGAGTTCTGGATCGGATGGGGCACCCAGATCGGGTATGCCTAAAAGTATTCTCAAAAGTAAAAAAATATAAATAAAAACTATTTACACAAATACAAAACTATATAATCAATTTTTATAAGGTTACACATCTTTTTTGTTAAACCCTAACGAGCCAAGATGGGCCAATTCATAAAAGAATTGGCCAATCCACATCTGACTTGGCCTATTGTTGGTCACAGAATAATTTCTTTTTGATTCTCACGTGGTGAGAGATGGGTATAAATTTCTTGGCCTCTTCGGAGAAAAGGGAAATCTATACCGGTGCACATATGAGGCTGTTTAGATAGTCCGTGTATGGTTCATCCTGTGGGTTTGGTTTGATCAGACGATGTAGGTTTGGGTGCGGGACCTTTTCGCACTGACCGCAGTCAGTGTTGATTTACATCGGTATAACGTCCGAACACCCTTGATTAATTGTCGAAGAAAGCCCCAGAGTCCCTTACATAACTTCTGATGCTGAGGGCATACTTGCTTGCGTGGCTTGCAATGAACTCTCCTATATAACAACAACAACAACAACAACTATTGACGGAATTAGGATTTTATCAAAGGCCGTGTTTGGTTAGGCAAAACCCTATGATTTGTAGATATGTTGGTAATTTACAGGAGGCCGGAGGCACATTAGGGCGTCCTAATCGTTTTTGGATCTGGGGGTATTTTGGTAATTTTGTGAGTTTTAGGGGTATTTTGGTAATTTGAGGCCAGGCTAGGGGCATTGTGCATTTTTTGGGCTGGGTGAGTGGTTGGACACTCTCTCTGATTTCTAGGGACACTTGGACAATTTCTGGAAGGTTTGGAGGTTATTTGGCCATTTTTGGACTTCAGGGGTAGTTTGGTAATTTCCTATCAGGAGGCCAGGGGCGAGATTTTTGCGACACCTGGGTGCAAACATAATTAGGTAATACTCACGGGTGTGAGAGCAAGTTGGTGATTGTGAGAAAGTGCAGAAATAACCATCCCTAGCAAGGTAGGGGCATATACATAATTTTGTTGTCAGCCGAGGTTTGTATGCAATCACACAAATGTACATAAACATAGTTGATGTATTCATAATTCGTGTGAATATAAGGAGTTGTCGGCAGATTGTCGATACAATGGATCTCCGCATAAACGCGGGATATAGAGGCATAGCCACTATTTGAGAAATTTGTAGGGTATAACGGCAATTGCAAGACTTATGGGTTTTTTTTGCGATTTTGGGAAGGACATTTCTGTAATTCTTAGTTCGAGAGATTATATTACTTTGTTGCCCAAAGACATAGAATACAACTATACAGGGCCACTAGGGGCATAAATGCAAGACCCAGGATATTTATTTATTGATACCTTGGAGTCGGCTGCATAAAAGAACACGTAACCACTGGGGGCATAAATTCAAGACCCAGGGGTATTTATATATTCATACCCCGAACTGGGCCAAACAAAATAACAAGTGTTGCTCCTTCGTCTTCCCGTGTCCGTCCGTTGTTCCGTATGTCTCCTCTATGTCTTCTAAACCCATGCAGTATATTTAAAAGGTGCTGGACCCACCTTGACAAGGTGGGTTGAGTTTTGGACCCTGCTTTGACAAGGTGGGTTGGATTTTGGACCCTACTTTGACAAGGTGGGTTGATTTTTGAACCCCCACCTTGACAAGGTGGGCTTTTCCCTTTTTTTTCCTCTATTTTTTTTAAAAAAGTAGGAATTGGGGTTAAACGAGGGGTCTCGGGGTCAAATGACCCCGAACAACTTCACCGGGGTGAAAAAGGGGGCTCGGCGGGGTGTTTCACCCCGGGTGGGCCCCACCGGGATCAAGTGGCCCCCGCGGGGCGCGCGTGACCTCGGTGGGTCCCATCGGGGTCAAACGGCCCCAGGGGGTTGACCTCGGGTGGGGCCGCAGAGGTCAAATGACCCTGCGCGGGGTCCCTTTGACCCTGGAGGGTCTCCCCGGGGTTAAGGGGACCCACGCGGGTCCTTCTTGACCACGGGTGCCTTGTCTTGGGTCCCCACCCTATTAGGGTGGGTTAAAAATGGCGGTTTGCCCTGTTTTAAAACCCTGGTTGACCCTCTTTTCGGAGTTTGCTTGCAGTAGGGACACATGGAAGGGAGAAAATGCTTCTCCTTTGTTTGTTCTTTGGTCTCCTCTACGTCGTTGTCCGAGGAGAGATGTTTGCTTCCGTCGGGATCGTCTCGTATGCTTGTGCCGGATTTTCCGTTGGTGGGTGAACATCTTCCACACGTGCATCCTCTTGCTGCGATGTAGCTTTGCTCGGTCCCGAACCTCCTGCGGGAATTCCCGGGATTCAGAGATCTGTCCGGGATTACAACGACACTTGGCTCCATGCCGTTCATCGGTCGTTGGGGTTTAATTGGCCCCTAATCACCTCAATCACTCTGAGGGAATTATGATTGATGGGGTCTTTGACCAGGAGTCCCGGAACATGGAGATAACTCCATAGAGCGACTGTACTGGTCTTGTTCCATATTTTGACCGCCGTCGAAATATAGTGTTGTTGACCCCGATTAATTCGAGGAAATTGTCTTGTGTAAATCGAGAAAATAATGGGTGCCCCCCACGGGATGCTTGTGCAAGTCGGAGGCGGGGGCGGGCGACCCGTGCCCTCTGTAGTTTGATTGTTTGTCCCAAGTCTCTTCGACATTACAGGACCTTGTAAGACTGCACTTCATTGTTTTATTCCTATCCTTAAAGATTTGTTTCTAATTTTCTGCTTCTTTTCTCTTTCTGCAGTGCTTGTGGACATGGCCCGCCACAGTGGAGATAGATATCATTCCAGGAGGACAAGGATTGGGGGTTCCGACGATTGCTATGTCAAGCGGATTGATCGGCACATGCCACCATTTCCTTCGTGTACCATCACTGTTGATAATTTTGATGGAGTGGATCATGGTTTTCCCTGGGTCACTGAGGGCCCGACTAAGAGTGCTAGTGAGGGCGAGGGCATTGTGGACACCACTCACATTACGAGGAGAGATGCAATTTATATGTACGACCGATCAGGGGGATATCCATCCCATCACCCACTAGACCGTTATCTCTTCCTCTTCGTCCAGAGATTTATTCCCATTGGCATGGAGAGTGATGATCCCCTTTTGCTAGAGGAGAGGTGCCATCTTTAGTGGGCCATTTTGCTGGGGAGATATAGCATGCGGGGCACCTGCACTTCTTATCCGAGCTTTCCAGAGGGTTTCACTCGGCGGAGGTAGTACCCCGACTAGGCGAGTCTGGGTTTCTTCAGACACTTTGACAGCTTCAAGGTTCGTGCTACTCCATTGTCTCTCGCCGCTTGGCACTTGTATGGGCGTCGCAGAGTGACAGAGCCCGCAGTGGAGGGTTTGTTCTTGACACCCTCGGGGGCGAGTTTCGCAAATGATGATTATGCTCATGATTGCTTGCTGGAGAGGATCTTAGCGTTGAAGGCTCCCAGCTGGTATGGGTGGTGGTTTGTCATCCCTTCTCACAGCTATCACCGAGGGGCGACAGAGTGGCTTTGGGGTGTCCTGACTGTCTACGAATCAGTGTTGGACAAGACAAAAGTTCACCATGCAGTGAGGGCAGCATTATATTCGTATCCCTACCATACAGGTCTGCTTCAAGCTCTTGCAGAGAGGTTTAACCGTCGATGGAACACATTTGTTACAGCGGAGGGGGAGATTTCTTTGGACCTCTGGGCTTTCCACAGGATTTCTGGTCTCTCTGTTTGTGTGCGGGCCTATGAGGACCTGTCTCTGGATGATCTTCACAGTAGTCATTCGGATGGGATTGGCAACTACCACATGCCCTATGATGAAGGTATGGAGGGATTTGGCCCGAGTGGGCAAGGAGAGGACCCCTTGTACGTCCCAGGTGACTTTGAATGCCTGGGTGAGTCACTTTTACAACGGCTCTTTTTGCTTCCATGAGGAGTTTGCCCAGCCAGGTATGACCTGGGAGTAGTGTAGAGAGGTAAGACTGATGTTCTCCCCACATCCACACCATTTGTCTGCTCCAACACAGGGGTGTAATTCGTGTAGATTGCCTCCACTCACATATTTGGCGGCTTACTTGGCCTACTGGTTGGCCACTTTTGTGATTCCTCACGGTGAGGAAGGTGTTATTCGAGCCGAGGTGATGTATCTAGCCTGTCTGATGACATGTGGCCAGAGAGTAGCATTTGCACAGCATTTGCACCTGCTACCCTTGTGAACATTTATCACTCTTTTGGGGCCCTGACAACACATTCTTCTCCTAGGGACGAGTAGCTTGATGCCCACTCACTATTTGAGTGCTTGGGCTGGACTTCTATTCCCAGAGCTTTCTCAGAGATCACCAATTGATAATCTCGCGGCTCCGCTTGTGTTTGCTTTCATCGGACACCTGAATCAGGATGTAGTTACATGGTTGATTGGTGCTTGCCGGATTTTGTCTTTCCTCCCTGTTAGGAGGGGTGAGGTTCTAGACCTCGACTACTTCTCCCACCTCTACCGCCCGTATCTAGAGCAGGAGGGGGATTTAGTTGCTTGCAGGGTATCTTCATGGGCTTTGTCCTCTTCCCACGCTCTTGCTGAGTGGGTTCTGTGCATACGCCCCGGCATTCTGGTTTACCGCCGTTCCAACACCGCGGTCCTTGAGCTTTACTACCCACACTAGTTTGCCCGTAACTTTGGGTATGACTAGGCTATTCCTCATAATGCGGAGTTTCCCATGGCTCTTCGGCAATATAGGCACAGAGACGTGCATTTAGTTACAGCGGCATGGCATGACTTCCTGCGTGATGTGAAAGAGGATTATCCTATTCTAGCGCAGGCACGCAAGGGCCATTTTGACATTCATTATGTGCGCTGGTGGTTCAAGGTCAACAATGTTTTCAAGCAGCACAGTGACACCATCAGATCTGCTAAGGAGAGACGTTTTAGGAGGGATGATCTGCCTCCTTTATTCCTTGACCCCGACTTTGTCAAGTCAAATTTTTCTGGGGTCGCCAGGGCCATTAGGGATATAGAGAGTGCCTGGAAGGCGGAGGGCCGATCCGTTCCCATAGATAGGAGCCAATATACCAGGGCTCTGAAGCCCTTGAGAGGTACACCAGTGACTGTCCCAGCTCCTCCTCCTTCTGGCCAGGGGCGGCCTCTAGCTCTTCACGAGCCTATTCTTGGTGGAGCATTTCAGGAGCTTTTGTGGTCTGAAGAGGAAGTCCCAGTTATCACGGCCAGTGCTCGAGGGAGCACTTGGAGGTAGCACCTTCGCGGAATGGAAAGTCCATGTGATTAATGCAGTGGGCTCTGTTGGCCCCGTGGAATATATTTCTTAGTTGGAGGTGGCCATTACTTCGAATGTAATCCTGGATGTCGCGAGGAGGGTGGCTTGTGTTCTCGATTAAAACACGAGCAAATCATTTTGAGGCCTCTAAGGCCTATGGGAATAGTAGGTAATTGCTTCATTACCTTCTTTTTACTATATGCGTGTTTCTACATCTTGGAATGCTTATCTCATTCCCTTGTCATTTGTAGATGGCATCGACGACCAGGAGGACGGAGTCTCTCCATTGGAGGATTCTCCGGATGCGACCCTAGGCGAGGCTAATTTCTCCTCGAAAAGTCCTCCGGTTGAAAATAGAGAGGAGGATACGAGGCCCTCCTCTCGCCCTAGGGAAGAGTCTCTCGCCAGTAAGTGGCATGATTTTGATTTTTTTTTATATTTTGAATTGCATTCCCAGTTTGCATGTATATAAAAAATATCACAAGTAACTTGATCCAATGCAGGTCCCCCCGAGACCAGAGCATGGATGGGCTTTTCCCCTCCTCCGGGGAATGCCTTTATAGAGGCGGGGCGGGTCCTTGATGAATCTAACTCAGATATTGCCTTCGATATTGAGGACTTGACTGCTCTGTCGACGACTATACGTCGGTGACCACTGTCTCTCTTTTGTTTGATGTGGAGAGGATTTCTGCCACTCAGGCTTTAGGTAGATCCTCTTTGTATGCCTCCCCCTTTTTGTATGAGAAGGGCCAACCATTTTTATTAATACAAAATTTCTTGTAGGAGATCTCAGAGTTCTCCCCAGTCCTCCTGTTATCAGGGAAGGTGACAACTCCTCTTTTGGCAAGGGAGGCTCTCTAACCTTTAATTCCTCCAATGGGGAGAGTTCGGACACTTCATTGAGTACATGAGCTTCTAGTTCTTCATCTGGTGAGGGTTTTTCTTCCTCCCTGACGAGTTCTCCTGAGAGCGGGGAGTTGACTATCGCAGGTGAAGCAGAAGTCGATTTCGTTGTCTTCATTTGTGCTTCGTGGCCTTTTCCTTATTTATCTTGCCACAAATCATGCAACTGCTGAGGTGGCTACCTCTATATGGATGTTCTCTCGGCTTGTTGAGCCCGGTCCATACGTGGATCTCTCGGACTAAACTTGAGAGCTGTGGCGTCTGGGATGAGGGTTGGTACAAACCTCTCAGAGTCGGGGACTTTTGATAGTGCCACACTGCCTTTTGCCTCGGGGTTGTTAGTGCGCACCGCTAGCTTGGTGAAGACCAGTGTGGTAGATCTTTCGAGTATGAGCTCTGCCTTTGTATTTGCTTTGTTCATACTTTTTGTTGGCATTCACCATTTTACTGCGTTGAGCAGTTGCTAGTCCAATTAAGGGAGAAGTTGCCCCACAGCCCGGCGAGATTATTATTATGGGGGCAACACATCAGGCTCCTATGGAGGAGCAAAGCACCCTCGGCGACATTGTTGCACTGACTAAGTTTTTAGCTTCAGGTACTCTTTTGATGAATATTTATATTGTAGGTCAGCTGATGGACAGTCTCTCCTCATAATGCTGACCACTTCTTTGTGTCTTTGCACTGACTCCTCTCCTCACAGAGTTGATAGTGGAGACTTCTGGGGTCCCGAACACTCATGATGAAGGTGCGGTGATCGGAGAGAGAGATATCTCCCCATGCATGGAACTTACCCCTTCCACTGTCCCAGAAGAGGGAGGCGTTTTGATGGCGGGTATGTCTTGTCCCCTTATGCTGTCATTCTTAGCCCTTTATAATTGGGTTGTCTTGAGTTGCACACTGATTTGTTTCAGGTACATAGAGCATAGCTGCTAGTGCTCAGCCTGTTGGGTTGGCATTGGAGCCTGCTAGTGTCCCGACTCTAAATCCTCGAGAGGAGCTTCTTCTTGTGGTTGTAGATGAGCATGGGACCACCCTAGGTGAGGGCATTGCAACTTGTGCATCAAAATTCTGCACATGCTTATTTTATTGTGAAAGGACACTCATTAGATTTTGTCTTCTTTCTTTATTTCAGCTTCAACTGGTGAGGCTTCAGAGCTGCCTCAGAGTTTCCCCGCTCTTGGGATAGAGTGGCCGGATAGTCCCCAGCCTAGCGTGGCGCTGGGAAGTGTTGATATGGCTTCCCAGCTTGTTCAGAACCTTCAACTGCTACTTCAGGTCGATTCTCTTCCTACCTTTGAGGTCATGAGGAGCAGTCTTGAGGGTTGTATGAGGGGCTACCATGCGCTCGATCTCCACAGGGATGCTTGGATGGCGAAGCTCGCAGCACTGTGGGACGAGTTCGCACACCTCCATGCTGTCCAGGAGCGGCAATAGAGGACCAGGGCGATGATCCAACAGAAGGAGCAACAACTTTTGAGATTGCGGGTGGCTCAAGTAGAGGGATATGCCTAAGGCTGAAGCCGCTCGATAGCGTGACCGGATGGCCTCCCTTCGAGTAGAGGAGCTACAGAGGGAGATGCAGGTTCTTCTTCGACAGACGTAGGAGGTCGAGGAGGAGCGTAGCTGTGCGCATGCCGAGGCAGAGACCATCCAACGGACTCCAGGAGGAGGTCCTTCTGAGTGAGACTCGCGTTGTTGACCTGAGGAGGAGCGAATCCAGACCTTGATGAGTTTTGATCACCTTTGCGTACAGGGCTTTTGTAGCTTGCCTAGTTTTGTTTTGGTTACCCTGAGGGTTTGTCTTGGGCTTCTTTCTTTTGATGAGATTGATGAATAAAGGACATAGCTCAGTAGCTTGTTGCTTCCATCCTTTTGCATGTCGAGTATTCTCTTCATCTTTCTTTTTTTTTCACTTTACCAACCCTACCGCCCTTTCGGGTTTTCGCCAGGGCTAGCCCCCTCTTGCTTTTTTCAGTGCGCCTTTGCAGGTTTTCACATTGAGTGGTTACCCATTTTTGCCCGAGACGCCCTTGCGGGTTTTCACCTTAGCTGGTTTAAAATATTATTGTCCTTAGGTACCCCCCTAACGAGAACATTTAAGTCCGCTGGGGCACTGGTATTTTTAGCCCATTTTTCTTTCCTTTTTTTTTGAAAACACCTATGATGTCGGTGGGGCAAATGACATATCCGCAAAGATCGGATAGCCAAGATTGGCTGACTCTCAGGCTTTGGGAGTCGAGGGTGAGGATGGCTTTGGAGGTTTGTAATCGGAAATAAGCGAAATTGAAAGTTAATAGGGTGTTTGGGAACACTTTTAAATAAAAAACTCTTTCTATCTTAAAAATTATGATGTATCAATTTTCTACTTAATTTTTAAAATTAATAAAAAGAGTCATTCGATGTTTGGTAAAAATGTGATAATTTTAAAAAAAAAGAAGGCTGGGCAGGGAGACCGTCAGCTTGGGGTGGGTGGAAGAAGTAAATGAGAGTTGGCAACCGCCCCCCCTCCCCCTCCCCCTCCATATGCGGCCATGTGCCCGATCTCTCCCCGTGGCCATCTCCGTCCGCCACCCCTCCAGCTATGGCCGGTGCCAGCAGCCGGGAGGCCGAGGCCGCAGTCGCCAGCGCCGCCGCGGGGCCGACCGTCTTCCGCGGGATGGAGTACTCCGCTGTCCGAACCACCGTCGCGCTCGTTGGAGCCGGTCGGGGAGGGGAGGGGGGATCCGCTGGAGCTGGAGGGGGGAGGGGCTGCGCGGGGGGTGCGCGCGGGGGGGGGGGATCTGCCGGAGGGAGGGAGGGATCCGTCGAGGAGGGGGGGGGGGGCGCTGCCGGAGCCGGAGGGGGGGATCCGTCGGGGAGGGGGGAACGGTCGGGGGAGGGAGGGATCCGTCGGGGGGGGGGCTGCCGGAGTCGGAGGGGGGGAACGGTCGGGGGAGGGGGGATCCGTCGGGGAGGGGGGGAACGGTCGGGGGAGGGAGGGATCCGTCGGGGAGGGGGGGCTGCGCGGGGGGGGGGGTGCTGGAGCCGGAGGGGGGGAACGGTCGGGGGAGGGGGACGAGCCACAGGGAGGGGACGCACGGGGGGAGAACGAGAGACTGCAGTTTTAAAAAAAAAATTGGTCAGGAGCATGGTTGGCAGTATCGGCCGAAACCGATACGTTTCGGCCGAAACGTATCGGTTTCGGCCTATACCGACACCGAAACGGGCTTTTGCACTGTAGCAGGTCCGATACCAAAAAATAATAATAATTTAATGGTTTCGGACCGAAACCGTCCGATTTCGGACCGAAACCGATCGAAACCGTCCGGTTTCTGCCGAAACCTAACCTGCTGGCCCCAATTTTGGCCTTTTCTAACTGTTTTGAACCGGTTTCGGCCGAAACCGAAACCGAAACCGATACCGAGTCGTATCGGTTTCGGACCCGGCCGAAATCGAGTCCGAAACCGACACTGCCATCCTTGGTCAGGCGCTGTTTTTTTTTTTGAGAAAGATTTACATGGGAGTAGATTATCTCCCTAAAATTTAGGAGAGTCATACCAAACACCCTATAAGTGAGTTCTCTCTTTCTTTTTTAAATTTAAGAGAGAAAGAGGTAAAAAAAATGCAACCAAACACCCCATAAGGCACAAATAGGGTTGGTAATTCGAAAGAACATGGGAGCCAACACTATAAGCAGCAATGTCTGGACTTGACAGCCTGAAAAGGACATGTGAGTCAAAACCGAAGCTTAAAACATGAGTAGGGTCGACTCCGAGGGGACGTGTAAGACAACACTACAGGTGAAATGGATGGGTTGGACAACCCGAGAGGAACGTATTAAGTCAAACCAAAAAGTGAAACGTGAGTAGGGTTGACAGTTCGAAGGACATGGGAGTCAACTCTACAAGAGAAATTGATGGATTTGACAATCCAAGGGGGACACATGAGTTAAATCTGGAATGACTAGGGCTGATGGTCCGAAGGACATGTGAGTCAACTCTACAAGAGGAATGGACAGATTTGACATCCCGAGAGAGACGTATGAGTCAAATCCGATACTCCAAAATATGGGTCGGGTTGATGTGCCGAAGGACATGTAAGTCAACTTTACAAGAGGAATTGATGGATTTGACGACCTGGAAGGGACGTGTAAGTCAAACCCGGAATTCAAAATATAAGTAGGGTTGACAGTCCGAAGGACATGTGAGTCAACTCTACAAGAAGGATAGACGGATTTGACAGCCCGAGAGGGACGTATGAGTCAAATCCGAAAGTCGAAGATATGAGTAGGGCTGACGTGCCGAAGGACATGTGAGTCAGCTCCAGAAGTATGGACAGATTTGACAGGTCGAGAAGAACATAGGAGTCAAATCCGGAGGTCCAAAATATGTGTAAGGTTGGTTAGCTGAAAGGCATATGAATCACCTCTACGAGAAGAATGGACGGATTTGACAGCCCAGGGGATGTGTGAGTCAAATCTGGAAGTCCAAAGTAGGGGTAGGGTTGACACGCCGAAGGACATATGAGTCAACTCTACAAGAAGAATGGACGGATTTGACGGCCTGAGGGACATAGGAGTCAAATCTAGAAGTCCAAAATATGACGATTGCGGTGGGACTGAGTGTCGCATGGCGGCGTTGGAGTTGTAGCCATGGCATCGTCATGATGAACATACCATTGTAGGGTGAAGTCGTTGACTCGGGCCTACCTATGGAAGTATGTTGGAAAGGAGAGTTGCTACTTTTTTTTTTCCACACATTACCAACTCCACCGCCCTTTCAGGTTTTCGCCGAGGTTAGCCCCCTTTAACTTTTTCCGGTGCGCCCTTTAGGGCTTTCACACTGAGGGGTTACCTATTTTTGTCTGAGACGCCCTTGCGGGTTTTCACCTCAACTGGGTGTAAGGTCTTTTTTCCCTTAGCCAACCCCCGGATGGGAGATGGCTAAATTCGTCGGGGCACCAGTATTTTAAGCCCCATTTTTTTTGAACTCAGTTTAAGTCTCCTCCAGGAAGAGACATATCCTGTAAGGATTGTTGTGCGAGCTCGTGCTGTGGCGCATGGTAGAGCTTCATGTGTTTGCCATTGAGAGGAGGGAAGGGATTGTTTCTCTTGTGGTCGATAACCGTGTTGGCACCTCCTTCATAGACCTTTTGAGGTCCACGTTAGTTAGGCTGAAGTTTGTTACTAGATCTTTCTACCAAGACCTCATTTTCTTTAATCACGACAAGATCACCCTTTTTGAATGCTCTTTATTTGACAAGCTTATCGTAAGCGTGTGTCAAGCGGGCTTGATAAACTTGCAAGTATTTATTGGCTTGGAGCCTTTCGCCTTCCAGATTTGACAATTCCTCGAGCCTTCTTTCTATCTTAGACTGGTCTTGGCTTGGCAGCCCAGCGTAGATAGCAACGTGATAAGATGTCAGTTTAATTTCTACATGGACCACTGCTTCAGCTCCGTAGATCATAGAGAATGGGGAACAACCTGTAGGTGTCTTGTAGATAATCTGATAGGCCCATAGGGCTTCGTGCATGTTTTCACCCCAATCCCTTTTGCGGCCAACAACTATCTTGGCCAACAATTTGCAAAGGGTTTTATTGAAGGTTTCGCCCAACCCATTAGCTTGAAGATTATAGACTGATGATGTCCTCCAATCAATGTGGAACTTGGCCGCTAGTGCGTACACAATCTTGTTTTTGAACGGTGTGCCGTTGTTCGACACGATTCGGCTAGGGGCGCCCAATCTGTAGATTATATAATGCCTCACAAATCGGGCAACAATTTTCCGTCACTTCCTGCAGCGGGATAGCTTCAGCCCAACGAGAGAAGTAATATGTGGCTGCAAGGATGAACTTGTGACCCTGGGACGAAGGTGGGAATGGTCTCACAATATCCATGCCCCATTCCGCGAATGGCCATGTAGACGCGGTCGGATGTAGCGGGTTGGGCGGCCTTCGGGTTACTGGCCGAAATGCTTGACATTGGTGACATGTACGAGCGTGCTGATTGCAATTTTCATACATGGTGGGCCAGTAAAACCTTTTGAATTTGATGTTATTTTTCATTTAGGCTCCTACTTGATGAGCCCTGCACAATTTAGAGTGGATCTCGTGCATCACAGCTCTTGCTTCCTTAGGCGAAAGACACCATAGGAGGACCGATTGGTCTTTCTCATGGACAAACCGGAAGAGCCAACCGTCAGTTAATTGATAAGATGTTGCCCTGTGCAGCAATTGCACTCTTTGGGCCCGATCAGGAGAAAGCCACCCGTTCTTTATTTTTATGATCGGCTCGCGTCAATCTTTTTTTTCTGGAGCATTCTCTTCTTGAATGTTATTGACCTCATAGATTGAGACTAGATTCTTCATCCAACATGCTTGGCATGAGCCTTCGGTGTCTGACGATGACATTCAACTCTCTTTTAGGTGGGAGTTTTAAGGCTGTCGACAATTTTGCTGAAGCGTCTGCTTGGGAGTTATTGTTCCTTGGAACATGATCTATTTCAAATAGGTAAATTTTTTCTTTCAGCCTCATGGCGGCTGCATGGTAGGGGATCAATTCCTTCTTTGGGACGTAATAATCCCCCAGAACTTGTCGGATGATGAGTTGAGAATCTCCGTACACTTTGATGCACTTGATGTCCATCTCCAGTGCTAGCTGAAGCCCAATGATTAGTGCTTCATACTCTGCTTTGTTGTTAGTCAACGGCTTCATGAGAGCACACAAATTATGGAGAATATCGCCTTGCAGAGATACAAAGATTATCTCAGTGCCAGATGCAAAATCTGTAAGGTTGTCGGCCCTCTTGATTGTTCGGGAAGCGCTATCAAAGTACAACTCCCAAAATGGCAAATGTCATGCTCCGGTTGCGGTGGGACGTCTTCAACACGTTCCTTTTGTTTCGGAGGCACCAACACCTCTTCGCCAGGTAGCTCAGTATTGAGCGATGAGTCTTCTGGCACAGATGTGCAGCTAAGAACTCAGCCATCCTTGTCCCTTGATTGCCTTACGTGGGACGAAGGTGATATCAAATTCCGTAAGGATGAGTGTCCACTTTCCGAGCCTTCCTGAGAGAACAAGCTGACTGAGAAGGAATTTGAGCCGGTCGCATTTTGAAATGAGCTCCACTCGGTGTGCCAAAAGGTAGTGTCTCAACTTTTTCACAACAAATACCAAGGCTAAGCACACCTTTTTCATAGGTGAATATCGATGCTTAGGCTTGATGACTTTTTTGGCTGAGATAATATAACGGTTACTTTTTGCCCTCCTCATTGATTTGGGCTAGAAGTGCCCCCAAAGAGACATCCATGGCAGCAATGTAGAGGATAAGGGGCTCCCCTTGAACAGGTGCCCCTAGGATCAGAGGAGATACCAAATACTTTTTGATTTGCTTAAGAGCCTTCTGGCAGTCTTCGTCCCATATGAAGGGTGCTCATTTTTTCATCAATTTACCGAAGGGCATACACCTTCCAGAGAGGTTAGAAATGAATCGCCTGATATAGGCGAGTTTTCCTTACAGAGATCTGAGCTCTGTTATTCCCTTGATTTTGTTAGGATCGATCTCTATCCCTCGATACCTGACGATGAAGTCGAGAAACTTACCCCTGGAGACGCCAAAGGCACATTTCATTAGATTCATTTTGAGCTAATACTGTCGAAGTCTTTCGAAGACTCGACGCAAGTCAGCTAAATGATCCTCTCGTCGTTTAGTCTTGACGACCAGATCATCGACATAGCATTCAACGAGGTCATGCAGTATCTCATCGAAGATCTTGGTCATCGTCTTCTGGTAGGTTACACCGACATTCTTTAAGCCAAACGACATCCTTTTGTAGTTGAAAACTCCCTCGGGAGATCGGAAGGCCGTATGGTTTTTGTCTTTGATGGCCATGCGGATTTGATTATAGTCCGACGACCCATCCATGAAGGATAAGGCTTCATGCGTGGTGGTCATGTCGACCATTGTTTCAGTGATCGGGATGGGGAAGTAGTCCTTCGGGCATGCCTTCTTTAAATCTCGGAAGTCGATGTACACTCGGACTTGGCCAATTTTTTTTTGACAGGAACTATGTTGGCGAGTCACACTGGATACATGCATGGTTCTATGAAGTCTACATTGAGCATCTTGTCAACCTTGGCATTGACTTTAAGCTCCAATTCGTGGTGCATGCGCCTCTAGGACTGTTTGACCAGTTTGACCGTTGGAAGTATTGCCAATTCGAGTTCAGCCACATAGGGATCAAGCTCGGGCATTTCCTTATAAGCCCAGGCGAAACAGTCCTTGAACTCTTCCAGGAGCTGTCGATATGCCTGTCTTTCCTCTTCGCTTAGGAGAACGCTCATGAAAGTTGGCCGGTAGTCTTCTTTGCTTCCGAGGTTGATTTCAATCAACTGATCCATAGTTGTTTGACTGCCGTCTTCAAGCTCTGATGGAGCTGGTTGGAGGTCGACGAAGTCTCCCTCACCATCAGTATTGGCTTCGTAGACTTCGAATTCTTCGAAGCTTTCCTTCTCGTGGTTTGAGTTTGAAGAATCTCTTTCGGTTTGCTGATGTCCAACAGATTGAGTTGTCCCTCCCTCGAGGAGGTGATCATTGTTGATCCCCAGCGAGGGTGATATCGACGCCTCACCGGTCTCATTTTTAGAGTTGTCAATTTTGAGCTCAACTTTTGTTTGCCTATGAAGAGGTAGCAGCCCTTTGGCATTGACTGCATAATGGACTTGAAAGTCCGTCTTCTGGTCATACCCAAGTCACCTCATATCTTTGCGAGAGAAGGGAGGTTGTCCCCGGGCCTGTGGAGGGTTCCATAGGCGACGAAAATATGAGCTCCATGCGGGATCTTGGACCTGGGGGATATGTTGTTTTCTGCACATTTCCCTGATATATTCTGGCATACCGTCCATTTCTTGGACCATTGTCAGCGGGGATATTCCAGTCGAAATCGTCCTCAGGAGGGCCCTGTGGGACTAAATCTCCTTTGCAGAAGACGATTGGCCGGTCTTCCTTATTTTTCTTGTTTCTTCCCTTGCGCTGGTAGGAGACTATGAAAGTTTCTAGCTACTCCACTCTGTGTTCTTCCTATGAAATGGGAGTTGGACGCATTTGGGTGGCAAGGGAATGCTCTTGTTGATGGCTTGACTGATGAGGTTGACCTCAAAAGTCAATGCCCCGCCTTTTCGGTTCAGTCGGTTTAGAGCCGACTTTGAGTCTCAACCTGTGTAACCTTTCCAAGTCGTGGTTGACAGTGAAGACTTGCTCTTTTTCGCCTTCAATGTCCACTTTTTGCTTTCCTTTGCCTTTTGTGTACTCGGGGATTGCTAGAGTGGATTCTCCAACGTACAAGGAACCGTCTGCTAGATGGCACTTGTTGGGACGGAATGGAGCTTGGTCCGCGAAGACAACATGTTGCTCCCCTCCCTTGGCGTATTTAAGGCACTGGTGTAGAGTTCAAGGAACAACCTAATTTTCGTGCAACCATGACCTTCCCAACAACACCTTATAGGATGTGTCGGCATTGATGATGTAGAATGTCACTTTGGTGACGAAATCGCCCATGACGAGCTTCACCTCAACCCGATCGAGCGTCTCTTCGGAGTTTTGATTGAACTCCACAATCTTGACGACATTCACCTTTTGTAGGTATTGTGTTAAGTATAAAGATTTAAAAAGTCTTCAAAGGCATGATGTTAACAATTGTTCTAGTGTCGACCAGAATTCGGTTTATATCGTGCCCATGATCGTCCCTCGCATATATAAGGGGCGATTATGACACGTAGAAGACAACAATATGTCTTTGTCCGTGAATGTGATGCTTGTCACTAGTGTCTCGTATGCTTGAGCTTGCAATTCTACGACATGAGCTTCATATGTCTCGGGGTCTTGGAGCATCTTGATGAGAACTTCTCCCAAATCTTTACTTTAAGAGATGGCTTCCCAGATGGTGACATTGGTCGAGAATCGCTTCATATGGTAAATGATCTTGCGGTCTGCCCGAGCACGAGTCTTGCCAAATGGCGGGATGATTTCTGTCAGGGTTTTCGGTAGTCCGCGTGGCCTCTCTTGCTTAGAAAGACGCTCCTCCTCATTCTGGCCATCCACTCTTTCTTGGAACAGTGGTGCCAGAGATTCTTCCAGAGATGGCAAAGGCTCATCAGATTTGCCCTTATCAGAAGGGTCTGCTTGGCATGTGGGTTCACCCTTGTTAGAGGGACCTGTCTGCTTTGTTGCCTTGTCCTGCACTGGCGGATTGTCCGGCGCTTCCTCTTCATCGGAGTAGTCAAGTATAAAGGGGACACCACCCCGTACTTTAGTTTTCAGACTGGGGTTCAATTCCTCTGAGAGATTGGGTATAAAAGGGACATCCCTTATTTTGGTTTCCGAGATGGGGCTTGGTTTTTCTCCTCTGAACAGTATAACTAGATTGAGAGTCGGTTACTTTCACGACCATGACCTCGTCCTCTGCCACGGCCTCGGTTGTTTCTTGCCGACCGACGTTGGTACGTTGTTACAGAGGCATTGCGTCCAGAGCGGTTTGCCATGTCGCCTTCTCCGGATGGAGAGTTTATATTGTCTGGTGGTGGAATCGCTTCCATATTGTAGGAAACTCTTGCAACATTTGCTCCAACGCCTCCACGGTGAGTTCCTCGTCCTTATAAAATAAGGAGAGCTCTTCAGGGATCAGAAACTCTTCACCCTCTTCCAGGCGATGAATCATTTCTCGGAGCCAATTAAGGAGCTGAGCTTTATGCCCAAACTTTTCTCAGGGAATGTATTTGTCTAGAGTGACGACCCTAGTGGGGCGAGGGGGAGTATACTCCTCCAGCTCATCTATGAGCTTTTACAGCCGTTGCAAAGGAGTTGGCTTCTTGGAGGCTTCTATACCTGCTGCCTGCTCGACTTGTTTTTTCAACCTCCTCTTCAAATTCTTCTTCCGATTCTTTTCTCGTTTCTTGTGGCGTGCCGCCTCTTGGGAAGAAGGTGAGATTAGCTTTGGAGTTTGAGTTGATTTGCTCGCAGAATTTTGTTTTTTGCTCCGGGAAGGCTCCTTAGAAGTCTTGGATTCGCGGTTCTTTCTCGGAATAACCTTGATCTAGTCAGCCTCCTCCGGTCGCACCTGGAAAATGGCATTGATTGCCTGTTCAACTATTTTTGGTGGCAACTCGTGGAATTTAGCCAACCCGAAGTTAAGCTCTTGAGGCTTTTGCAGCTCTTTAGGCCTCCCTACAACTGGTGATTTTGCTCACTTAGCGAGGAGTTGAGGTTTAGTTTTTGGGCTCTTCGAGCTTAGCCTTGCCTTTGGGGTTTTTTTGAGAGTTTCCTTTAGTGGGCTTGTCTGGTTGGCCTTGCTTGGAGGTGGACTTGGAGCCGTCCCCTCTGGTCGGGCCTTTCTGGCTTTGCTGAATAATCTTTTCAGCAGCCTCTTTGAGGCACTGCCTTACCGTTGGATTCTCCTAAGCATCGATTTTCCCTCTTTGGATAAGGGACTCGATGCAGTCCTGGACCTCTTGACATTCCCCGGTGGGGTGAGACACCTTGGCATGATACTTGCAATAGAGAGGGTGACTCTTTGCCGTTTCATTGTAGTATGACAGTGGGTCAGGCGCCATCACTCGACCCTCTCTTAAGAGGTTGTTGAATATCTTTTCAGTGCCCTTCTTAGAGAAAGAACATTGATGAGAGGGTCGCCACCTCAGATACCACAATGTGGGTTTAGCTTGGCTAGAGTTGGCCTCTTCTTTCCCTGACTCAGGGAGTGTGAAAGAGGCCGATGCGTGTATCACATTGACGGAGAAGTTTAATTCCCTTCGCACATGTGGCTGTGGCGGGCTGACCAAATGGTCGCCCATATCAAGCACCCCCTGGTTGATCAGGTCTTTCACAATGTTCTTGAAGATGTGGCAATCCTGGATGACATGGCCTATTGTCCGATGATACAAGTAATAGCCATGTTGTAGCATAGTGCTTGTCATTTCATCATTTTCTGACACCGGGAGATCCAGTAACCCTTCATGATGGCACACGTGAAAAATCTCCAGGACTTTGTGACGAGGGAAGGAATATAATTTTTCTGGTTCCTCGTCCTCAGATGAATCTGAAGAGTCTTCCGAGAGCCATCCTCCCGACCTTGGAGGTATCTGGGTGGTTGATGATGCCTCTGCCCCCTATATGTGGTTTGGAGCAAGTGCCCTGGCAAACAGCACGGAGGGGAAAGTGGCCAACTACTCGTTGACACTTTTCAGGAGTTGCAGTAGCTCATGCTGTGTCCCCTATATGTGTGTTGGAGCAAGTGCCCTCCGTAGTCACATGGTCTCATTTCCACGTAGGAATCTCTAAAGGTTGCAAAGTGCCACTTGACTGTTGATGCTCCGTCTTCACCTGCTGACATGTCAAGCACCTGGCCACGAACCTAGCTAGATCCTTCTTCATACCTGGCCACCAAAATTGCCTCTTCAGATTGCGATACATCTTCGTTGCTCCGGGATGCACAACATAGCGGGAACCATGCGCCTCCTGCAAAACAGCCTTCCTCACCTGATCTTCAGTTGGAACATACAACCTGTCTCGGAATCTCACTACCTCATCATCTCCAAACTCCACCTCGGCCATTGACAAAATGCGAGGTAGCTTGGGGTCCACACGCTGAGCGTCCAACACCTGACGACGAATAGCTGGCGTGACAGTCAAACTAGCAAGAATGGCTGACCTTTGGTATCGAGGAACCTTGAGCCTGAAAGTTTCCATTGGCACCTTCTCCCACAGCTTCCATTCTCTCAACATCAAGTGATTAACTGCCATTTTTCTGCTTAATGCATCAGTTGCCCGATTGATAAGATAAGTTGAAGTCATAATCTTTCATGTATTCCATCCATCTCCTCTGCCTGAGATTAAGATCCTTCTGAGTGAACACATTCTTCAAGCTCCGATAGTCTGTGAAAATCTCAAATTTCTTTTCATACAAATAGTGCCTCCAAATCTTCAATGCAAAAATCACTGCTGTCAACTCAAGATCATGAGTGGGGTAGTTCTCCTCGTGCAGTTTCAATTGGCGAGATGCATAAGCTATCACCCTGCCATTTTTCATCAACATTGTATCCAAACCTACCTTGGAGGTGTCGGTACAAACCACAAATCTACCTGAGCCAGAAGGCAATACAAGAACTGGAGCAGTGGTGAGCAATTTCTTCAGCTCCATAATGCTTTGCTGACACTCATCGGTCCAGATGAATGGCACGTCCTTCCGAGTCAGCTTGGTCATCGGTGCAACAATTCAGGCAAAGTCCTGGATAAACCTCCTATAATAGCCTTCTAAGCCCAAAAAGCTTCTAATCTCTGACACTGTCCTTGGTCTAGGCCACTGAACCACTCCTTCCATCTTAACTGGGTCAACAGAAATACCATCGCCCGAGATCATGTGCCCGAGGAAATGTATCTCCCGTAGCCAAAATTTGCATTTGCTGAACTTGGCATACAGTTGGTGTTCCCGCAATGTCTGCAACACAATCCTCAGGTGGTGAACATGCTTCTCTTCAGACTGAGAATAGACAAGAATATCATCTACAAACACCACCACAAATTGGTCCAGGTAAGGACGAAACATCCTGTGCATCAAGTCCATGAAAGCTGCTGGGGCGTTGGTTAGCCCAAATGGCATCACCAAAAACTCATAATGCTCATATCTGGTGGTAAAAGCAGTCTTCTCTACATCTGACTCTCTAATCCGCAGTTGATAATATCTAGATTGCAAATCAATTCTCGAGAATACCTGGGCCGACTGAAGCTGATCGAACAGATCATCAATGCGAGGCAACAGATACTTGTTCTTAATAGTCACTTGGTTCAGCTGTCTATAATCAATGCACAGTCTTAAGCTGCCATCCTTCTTCTTTACAAACAATATCGGTGCACCCCATGGAGAAAAACTAGGGCGAATATAGTCCTTCTCGAGCAACTCTTGCAGTTGAGTCCTCAGCTCCTTTAGTTCTGCCGGTGCCATGCGATAAGGTGCCTTGGACAAGAGCATTGTGCCAGGCACAATCTCAATGGTGAAGTCAATCTCCCTCTGCGGAGGTAGTCATGGTAACTCATCAGGGAAGACATCTGGAAACTCATACACAACTGGAATATCCTCTACCCCTTGCTGTTCTTGATCAACCAACACTACTGAAGTAAGAAACCCCTGACATCCCGCATCAAACATTCTGCGAGTTTTAATAGTTGAAATGAGGAAGCGGGGTGAAGAAGTCCGAATACCTTGGAAATAGAATTAGGGCCTCCGAGGATGCTGAAAATAAACCCTCTTCGAACTACAATCCACTACGGCATCATAGGCCTCTAGCCAATCTATACCCAGAATCACATCATAATCTTTCAACTGCAATTCATAGAGTCTGGTTGGCATATTCTGCCCCTCAATCCATACTGGCATCCTCTCTAAACAATAAGGAGTGATCATAAAATCACCCGTCGACAACTCCACTGTCAAATCACAAGACATCTCGATGGTGGACTCTTCAGCACACGTAGCAAAATCCTCGGATATAAATGAATGAGAAGCGCCAGAATCAAACAAAACTCGGGCCGCACAACCAAGAATCATAACTGTACCTTCCACCAACTGAGATGCCTCTGCCTCTACACGAGTCATATGCATCACGCGCCCTCGAGATCTCTGCCTCTCCATACTAGCTGATCGCGGCAATGGTGGAATCCGCATCTGCTGCTGAGATTGTTGGCAACTATTGGGGATGGAACTGCTGAGGTTGAAACTGTTGCTGCTGCTGAAACTGGTGTGGCTAGTGCAGTCTCTGAGGACAGTCACGAGCCATGTGCCCCACCTAATCACATCGGAAGCATGTCACAGGCATATGACACGACCTGCCGAGGTGGAAGTCATCACACCGTGGACACGATCCCCGCTGTCCACTTATGCAACCCTGGCGCTGAAATGGCAATGGCTGCTGCACACTACCCACCGAAGTTTGCCTCTGATCTTGCCGCTCATGGCGTCTTCTGCCAAACCCTGCCTTTCTAAACATCCGCTTAAGCCTCGAACTAAATGACGTGGAACCCGCAGCAGAGGCTACTGAAGGAGATGGCCCTGATCTGCCTGAGCCCTGCCGAAAAGTGTTCTATTGCTGAATAGAACTATGTTGGCTTCGGCCTGTTTGCATCTGCCCAACACTAGCTTGCTCCTGAGTCCTTGACAAGTCTTCCTCCAAATCTACGACTGTTTGATAAGCTATCTCCATATTTGTCACACGGGTGGCAACCATTACATGCCTAAGCTCAGGTCTCAATCCTCTAATAAACTGCCTGGTCTTAATCCTTTCGTCCGCCATAATGTGGAGTGCATAGCGGCCCAACTCAATGAAGCTGGAGCGATACTACATCACAGACATGTCTCCCTGAGTCAACTCCATAAATTGATACATCTTTTTTGACCTGATATGCTCCAGACTGAAAACACGCTCGAAAGCTTCAAGAAACTCTTGCCACGAAATCTGCCGGAGGGGGCGAGATTGGAATGTTGACTCCCATGCTGTAGTCCACCACGATAAAGCTGAACCCTATAGTTTATAGCTAGCCAACAACACCTTCTCATCTTCCGTACACTTCATGGAGCAGAACACCCTTTCCATGGCATCTATCCAAGCTCTTGTTGCATTTGGATCTGGCTGTCCCTCGAATTGAGGTGGATGGAATTGCAGAAACTCTTTTAAAGCTCGCCCACGACCTCCTTAAGATGACGAGCCCTTTTCGGCCTCCCTACCATGCTGCCAGAGATAAAACTGGTACATGCCCTCGACAAACTCCTCTCGTCCCTGCACTCCTGTTGCTGCCGCTCCTGCCGTCGAGTGAGGTGATGTCATGCTCTGCTCCTCCTAAACCTCGGCCGATTGCCCTTGCAGGGAGTAGGTCCTCCTCCTAGGCGCCATAATCTTCTACAATAAAAAGGGAGAAAACGGCGGAATCAATAAAACATACGGTGCCCTATATCAGTTGCCAACTATACTGCGTACTATGGACTTTTTAAACTGCTATGATCAATTTAAAATTTTATACACCCCCACAACCATGCTCTGATACCATTTGTAACGACCCAAGATCCGAATATTGAGAAAAACTTGATATCCTTGAATCTTGGCCCGCCACCCACGAGCCAGAGGCTCGGAAGGGTTTTGGGACGGTCTGATAGTGTATAAGAATCTAAAATAATTGCAACAGAATAAATACTTAGCATAATCAATGCGAGAAATAAACAATTCTATGGTTTACAAGTTATACAATCTAGAATTTATATGTCCATACGCGAGTACAACAGACTGAAAAGAGTACAAGACTACGGGGCTGTTGGAGGCAAAAAGAAAATGACACACAAAAAGTAAAAATAATAAATGAATAGGCTATTTATAGGGGCAGCCAACCCTTTTTTACCCATTTGAGGGGTTTAGGACCGGGTCCACCCCCCCTTGGGGGGTTTGCCCCGGGTCCACCCCTTTTGGGGGGGTTTGCCCCGGGTCCACCCCTAAAAGGGGGGGTTTCCCCCGGGTCCACCCTCCCCTTGGGGGTTTGCCCTAGGTCAACCCCCCCCAAGGCGGTTTTGCCCCGGTTCTAACCACCTAGGGGGGTTTATTTGCCCTGGGTCCACCCCATTAGCATATAAAAAAAAAGCGGAAGGGCTTCATATGAATTTTTTGTTTCTTAACTGCTTAAAGACTAAAGGCCACTGAAAGCGAGACATTTCAGGCATTTGCGTATCATTTGCTGTGTGAAGATACCAGCATAGCCTATGGGTCCATGGAACAACATGTATGATTTATTTCACAAGATTATAGCAACACAGTTGTATCTTGTGACTGGTATACTCAAGAATGCATGTTTTACCTGTTTCTCTGGTCAAAAAAAAAACTTGGTTTCACAAACAGAAATTTAGTCTAAATCAAGTGGTTCTTCGTAGTGGGGAAAATTCACTAAAGACACTTCAGACATGTGAGGGCTTGATGCCTCATGCTAATATTGAGTCATTGACTGTAAAAACCTGTACATACCCAAATTTGTTTGGATGGCCAATGATGGATACCTGGCTAAAGTTGCATCAGATGTCAACTTAAAACTGTCTAAATTTCCATCACTAGCTACAGCTTTAGTAGCATAACAGCAACAGCTCAAAGGCAATAGCAGCAGCATTAGCTCAGTAGCAGCAGCAGCTCAAGGGCTGCAGTAGTAGCCAATGGAGATAGCAACAGCCCAATGGTAGCAGCAACTACAAGAATAGCAGCTGCAATGGCAGCACTACAACAATTGCTGCAACAGCTCATCAAATAAAATAGTAGCAGCAGCTAACAAGAGCAACAGCAACACAATAGCAACATCAACAGCTAAGAAGAACAGCTGCAGTAGCAGCCCAATAGCCGCAACAGCAGCCCGACAGCTGCCATAGTAGCATCAGACAGATGCAACAGCGGCACACAAATGCTGCAACAGCAGCAAACAAAAGTGTTTGCCAGCAACACCAACAGTTGCTGGGAGATCCCATATTGAGATAGCTTGTCTGGCCATTTCAGTAAAGCTCTGGCAGCACAATGGCAACCAAATCAGCCCGCAACAGCAGCACAAAATAGCTGTAATAACAGCACCACAACATCTGCTACAACTACACAAAGTAGTTGCAACAACAGCAGTAACAAAATTGGCTGCCATAGCAGCACACAACAGTTGCGACAGCAGCATACAACAGCTGCAACCGCAGCAGACTAAATTTAGGCAGCAAACAAAATTGTTAGCAGCAGCAATAACAACCCTTTAATCAAGGGGAAAGTTAACCCAATTTGAAACAAAAATGGTAGTGGCAGCATGGGTCTACCCCCATATAGGGGGTTTGGACCGGTTCCATCCCCATATGGGGGGTTTGGACCGGGTCCACCCCCTATATAGGGGTTTTGCCCCGGTTCCACCCCCAAATGGGGGATTTGGACCGGGTCCAACCCCCATATGGGGTTTTGCCCTGGTTCCACCCCCATATGGGGGATTTGGACCGGGTCCACCCCCGACATGGGGTTTTGCCCCGGATCCACTCCCAATTTCTCTGGTTTTGCCTTGGATCCACTCCCAAATTTTCCTTGTTTTGGCCCGAATAGAGGGTATAACCGCTAGAGTCCTTCGAGACTCTATAAATACCCCCAATGGGGTCCATTTGATAGAGGAAGAGAAAGACACACAGAAGAACAGAGAGAGAGAGAGAGAGTGTTTGGTGTTTGTGTTTTTTTTTGAAGGCTCATCTCCCTGGGTTTTGTGCTCGTGTGGTGGCTGTGGTTGTGTTGTGAGGGTATGCTACAAACTCCATGTGCATCACAACCCTTTTATGAATTGTGTAATCTAAAGAAAATCTCCCTATGTGGAGAAATCTTTAAAGTCCGGCGATGTGGTTATGCAAACACCCTGGATATGATCAAGACACTTGTGTAAACCCTAATTGTTTATGAGCCAAGGGATCATGCACAATCAAAACCCTAATTGCTTGCGAGTAAAGGGTCATGCACCATCAAAACCCTAATCGCCTGTGAGCTAAGGGTCATGTACAATTAAAACCCTGATTGTCTCTGAGCAAAGGGTCCTATACAACCAAAATCTTATCTGTCTATGAACATCCGGTCATGCCACTCCTTGGAGAGGGATCATAAATTTTTTTTTTTCCGCCCCCCGGAAACCCCCCTCAAGGGACGCTGCCCCCTTGACCCCCGCCACCTGATCGGGCAGGTCGATCCCCGGCGTTGCGCTGATGGACGCGCGAAGCTGGGCCCCAACTCATGAGAGCTTAAGAAGGGGAAGTAATCTCCTGAGAGTCTGTGGTGGTCTTCCCCAATGAGAGACTTGTACCTATTGCCAAAATTATACAAAAATCTATGTTCAGTCCAGATGTTACCAAAATATCCTTGGTTTGGACAAATTGCATAAATACCTCCAATGACGGGACAATTGCAGAAATGCCTCGAAAGTGAAAAATTACAGAAATACAACCAAAAGTGCAAAATTGCAGAGATACCCATGATGGGTCCGAAATTGCAAATATATCAAAAAAAAGGGTTTGATCTCTATGGAATTTATTCAACGGCCTGCTCTGGTAGTGAAATTTAGACCACATGTAAATCAAATGACCCGAAAATGTAATCGGGATTTCATGTATTTTGTAAGGATGAATCCAAAGAATGAAATATTTAGTTTTCTCCTGCAAATGTGTATCTCTAATGGGTGATCTCCTTGATCAGATCTGTTAGATAAAACTCCCAATATCACAGCTAATATTGTGGAGGCCAAAAAATATTTTTTTTGATAGTTAATCAAGGGTATTCGGACTTTATGTCGATGTAAATAAACATCGACTATGGTCGATGGGGAAATGTATCGTACCCAAATCTTAATCGTCTGATAAACCTAATTTCACAGAAATAATAATACACCTGCTACCTAAATAATCACGAATGTGCATTTTCTTCTTCAAAGGAGAAATATTTACTTTTCTATTTATTTATTTATTTATTTCCGTGAGTTAAACAGGGGCATACCCCGCCTCTGGCAAACTGGCACTAAACCTGACCACCGACCTCACGCGAAGCCTCAGAAGCACAGCGTGTAAGTCGTGCATCACCTGAAAAACAAAGCGGGTGGGCATCGTCTCATCGGCTCAGTAGGGGTCCCGCGGATCTCCACCTCACAACGGTAAATACACGATGTAATAAGTACAAATCAGAGCCGTAATTAGAACATGAAAGGCGGTAAATAACAATTAAAGAATAGAACCACGCCACACGTGTACCACGGCCACCCGAAGTACACCACACTTCGACCGCCAGAGCACTAAACCACAACAGTAGGAAATTGGGGTCGCTACACTCGAGTGACAGGAACACTACTCATTGAAAGCAAGGTCAGATGCGTCCACTGACGACTTAGTTCGCAACCTCAGGTATCTCCCTACTCGCCTCAACGCGGAAACTGAGACACCGTACACAGTAACACAAGATAAGGGTCTAGTTGGGGTCGTGCTCGTCAACACGCGTCCGTAGTCTCCGATCATGTGTGCACACACTGACTAATTGCGCTACGTCAGGCCCTCTAGGTTGTTTCCTCTCGGCTCAGACTCGAGTCGCCACAGTGGGAGGCCCTACGGAAACCAACATAAACCGTCTCTCCCGGGTCTAGCTCTCCACCACTCCCAGGTGGGTCGGCACCTGCGTGCCCAGGCAAACTACAACTAGTGGGGAAAGGTCACTTAAGGCGAGAACCCGCTGTGAAACTACTGACATGTCACCGGTCGTATACACACGCTCGTTGCATGGAACATGAGCCTTAGTTGATAAGACACAAGGCTACCGAGGTTACCATGTCGGAAACCATACACCATTCACGATCCCCCTCCATGGGTTACATACATGCCTTAAACCGGATCATCGGGCGTCCCACCACGAGACGACCCTCACGGGGTTTGCACGGCTAATTTCTTACTTCTTTCATCCACACATACTTTAATTTGAGTTTCGAGGTGAAAATCCGAGTTCCGGGCCGAATAGGCCATTTCAGGAGTGGGTCGGTCGACCCATCCCAAAGGTCGGTCGACCTTCAGGGGCACTCGGTCGACCGACCAGGAGACCGGTTGACTGGTTTGTCCAGGCCCCTGGGGGCTGCCCGGGGTCGGTCGACCGAGCCCTAATCGGTCGACCCAACCTAGCCCAGTCCCTTTTCCCTTCACTCTGCCAGGAACCGGTCGACCGATCCTTTGGATTGGTTGATCGATTCCGATGTCGGCCGAACGGGGTGACCCTCTAAGGGTCCTGTTCCACACCCAACTCGCTCTATTGCGCATGGGAACCATGGGGAATCGCTCCCCGACCCTTGGCACACTTGATGACACTCAAACAAATAAATCGACCACCGGATCGGCAAAAGCATCGCTCACCCCGAAATATGCATTTTTCCCACAACATGAAAGAAACCCTTTCATTCTGGCCTGGAATCGACTCTAAACGGCGAGGAAACATGCGGGGAGGTGGATGGGTCCGCCCCCCTACCTGAGACGCCGCTTTTACCGTCTAAAATCGTTCTGATCGTCGCCAATCCATGTCGAAACCCGGTGAAACTCGGAAACCCGCGACCCGCACTCGCCACCACCTCGTTCACGTCCTCACGACCAACCTTCTGCCACTGCCGTAGCCCAATCGAGCTTCCTCGCTACTTGCCGTCTGCAGTCGGAGGAGAGGGGAGAAGAACAGAGGTGGGACGGGAGAGGATGAAGGAGAGACGGTTAGGAGGAAGAGGGGGGTCCGATGGGGTTAGAAATAGGGTTTTTGGGTTGCCCAAAACCCCCCAAAGAAGCAAAATCGTAAATAAACTCATTTTCATCAATTTAAATAAATAATCTCCAGAAATTCATTAAAAATTTTGCAATTCCTTCTAAAATTTTAGAATTAATATCCCAAAAAATTCACGGTTTTTAAAAATATTCACGAAAAATAAATCCGACGCCGATTAAGTGGAATCCGAAACTCAGGGTATTACACCTTCGTTGCTCACCGTTGCCGCTCGCCATTATTGCTGCTATAGTCGCTGCTTGAGGAGAGGGTGAGAATCAAGGAGGGGTGCCAGGCCATGACCCTATTGGGGATCGGGGAGGGTTGGTGTCAGGTTGGGCCTTTTATAGCCCGGTGAACCAGGTCAGGTATTTGGGCCATTGGGCTGGGCAGGTGGGGTTAGTTGGTTCGTGGGCTGCGTGAGGTGGGTTGGGGCACCAAAGGTGGGCCTAATGTGCTCAATTTGGCCTGGGCGATCCCAGTGATCGCCTAGGTGATAAAGGCCGGCCAGAGTGAGGCAAGTTATTGGCGCCTTGCCTTGTCTTGTTGCCTAGGTGAGCGCCTTTCTCGCCTTTGATAACATAGCTTGCTGCTGCAGTGCTCATGTTCCCATGCAGTATGGACAGACCTTTTGGACAGGATGAGAGTCTCTTGGTCCTGTCCACTTACTCTGATGGAGTTGTCTCAGGGTCGGCATAGATCTTGGCAGCAGCAGACAGATAGGTGGGCTTAGTGGATGTTTTTGCATGCAACCACATGGTTGTTATGGGAAACGGGAGCCTTCATATCTTCCATGACGAGCAGGGCTCGGAGAAGCTAGTATCTTCCACCTGTGATTGGAATCATTGGATGAGGGCTTGGGTTGGGGTTTCGTGAGGGACTGCCTGTAATTTCCCCCCTCTTGTTAGGTTTCTTTGCACATAAACTGGCCACCATTTTTTTTCTGTGTGTGTTTGTGGGGCAGGGGGGAGTAGATGGTCCCACAATAATTGTATTAAAGGAAAAAATAAGAATCTACAAGTATACAAAATAAGGAGGGATGAAAGCAGAAGTCCATCTGTACAGGAGTGCATCTGGCTGGTGCCACTCACTCTCCACTCAAAAAATTAAAAGGTGACGAATTGGATGCATTCACATTACAAGAGAAGTTAGCCCAGTCCCACACCCTTCTACAAATAACAGCGACAACCGCTTCTGAGGTCATGGACTCCCTATGGAAGATCCTAGCATTCTGCGCATTCCAAATGGACCATAGATTCCCATGAAGGATCAGCCACCAAAGTTTGCCCTCACCTTTGAGTCGCCAAGCACATCCATGTGGATAAGAGCGCATAAACCATTGGTGGAAGGAAGTACACATATTGGGGCTTGTCAACGAGAAGTTCTCACACCTCCCAAGCAAAAGGGCACTTGACAAAAAGGTGGTCCAAGTCTTCCTCTACTTCACTGTATAAGCAGCATGCTGGGTAGAGGCCATCTATGAGCATACAAAGTTGGTCACAAGTAAGGAACCTCCCTAAGGAGGTTCTCTAAATGAAGACTTTCACCTTCAAAGGACTCTTGTGGCTTTCAAGCCTGTTTAGGCAACCAGAACCTAGTGCTTCCATCATGGATGAAGTTGTTGGCTGTTTTGACCATAGATGATCCTCTTCGTCTGCTCCCAAATACCATGAGTTTGTGTGGTCCTGCTGCAGGGAATTCCCCTGGAGGAGATTCAAAAGTTCTGTCAGTTCGTTGATTTCCTCTTCCCTCAGATCTCTCTTGAAGAACAGTGTCCAATCTCCCTCCCAATATAACCGTGCAGCTTTGGCATCGGTCAAGGCAGCAATCCTGAAAAGCTGATGAAATCTGATGTGGGAGGGAGTAGGGCTGCACCAAGCGTCTCTCCAGAGGGACATTTCTGCCGATTGCCAATAGCCACCTGAGTGTCACATTGAGTAACTACAAAGTCCCCTTCCGAGCATGAGATATAAAGCTAATAGAAGAGGGAGAGATGTCCCACACCCTTGTCCCTTTGTATTACTTCTTCCTCACGACTTCTACCCACGATCCAATCTCCTCTGTGCCAATTTTCCACCGCCATTTGCTTAGAAGGGCCAAGAGCGTGTAATGCTCTTTAGGCTTAACACTCCAGCCTTGTTACTTTGACACACCCTTCCCCAATTGATGTCACGCCAGTCCCTTTGTCCCCATTCCCATGCCAGAAGAACCTACTTCAGACAGTCTGAAGCTTCCTTGCTACTGTCTTAGGGATCTTGAAGACAGACAAGAAGTGGGAAGAACGTCCATGACTACTTGGCAAAGCACCGACCTACCTCCATAAGATAGTAATTTATTTTTCCAACCTGCTAGTCTCGACTCAAACTCATGGATAAACCTTCGCCATTCATTGCAATGAAGAGTCCTTGGGGAGAGAGGAAGCACTAGGTAAGAGGGAAGTCACCAACTCTGCATCCCAGAGTCCACTGCCCTCAATGTCTCTACTCCGTGTTGACACCTGCCAAAAGGCTCTTCTTGGCTCAATATTTCTAGCAGAAGTATAATAGCACAAATCTAGTCCAGCTGTCCAGAAGAAAAAATGGATAGTGTCATTAGCATATTGAAGATAAGTAATGTGGGCAGCCCCTGGACAATGACAAGAAACCCTCTATGATACGAAGCTCCTCTGCTTTGAGCCACATTCTGCTCAGGAGGTGAGCACCAGAAGAAAAAGAAGGGGAGACATATGGTCGACTGAGACAATGCACAGTACGAATGAAAGGAGAGGGTCTCTCATTGATGATAATAGCAAAATTGAAGATAAGTAATGTGGGCAGCCCCTGGACAATGACAAGAAACCCTCTATGATACGAAGCTCCTCTGCTTTGAGCCACATTCTGCTCAGGAGGTGAGCACCAGAAGAAAAAGAAAGGGAGACATATGGTCGACTGAGACAATGCACAGTACGAATGAAAGGAGAGGGTCTCTCATTGATGATAATAGCAAAATGTGGTTGAAGTTAGACACAATCTAATCTAGCCAATCCATCTCTCACCAATGCACATCACCTGCAAAGAGGAGGCAACTGCAACTGACTTGGTCATAAGCCTTTTCAAAATCTAGCTTGATAACTAGTCCGCTTTTCCTGGGCTGCTTCCTGATATACTCCAGAGCCACCAGAAAGCTCTCCTGAATGTGATGCCTCTTGATGAAGGCACTATGGTTGCCATTAATAACTCTGAACAATATTCTCCATTTTTTGAGCCAACATCTTTCTGATGCTCTTATAGACCCCATTCAAAACACTGATGGGTCAAAACTCCTAAAGTCTGTCTGTCCCTTGTTTAGGGATCGGCACTGCCAGGGTCTTATTGATGCCGCTCAAGTGGGCCATACTCTCTTGGAATTCCCACGCAGCTTCAAAGATGTCTTCACCTGTCTCGCACAGTGGTTTTTTCGTTTGTGGCACATTTTTATATGTTGTGGGTTGTTTTGGGGTCTACTTTAGTCTAGAGGGTGATGATGTCTTTTGGGTTTTTTTGTCAAAGTGTAATTGTAAATACTCATATTTTCATGTAATGAGTTTGTGGTATCTTCCACTTTCAAATAGAATAAAATAAATTAAAACAAAGCCTTCACATTGCTTCCCCTGACACCTCTGTAGCCCAAAATCTGTCATTGATTACTCCTTGTTTCTTGAGTTGCTGAGGGCCCTTACTGTTCTCTCATCTCTGATGGGTGAGGAGTTCTTTTAATGAAACCTACATTGAAACACCCGTGGAAATAAAACTTGATACTTATCTCTATCCTCTTGCTTTTAGTTTCTATCCTGATGTCTCAGGTAACCTTAAATTTATACCCATTTCATTACCTCAACTAATTTTTATTTTCTGACTGATTTTATGATGCGGGACGGGGAAGAAGGATAGAAGGTGGGGGTGTAGGCTTTGCGGCCTCCCTCTCACAGGGACCACCTGGTGTTTGGGAAAGAGGTGGGAGTGTACACTTCGCGTCCTCCCTTTTGCAGGACCACCTAGGGTTGTCTCCCCTCAAGGCTCTCTCATCTCCATTGCAGAGATAAAAAATACTGTAAAATCGCAACTAAAAATTCTTCATTAATTCAAAAAGTAAGATTATAGGACTATTTATAAGAATTAGGCTAACCCTAACCCTAACCCTAACATGACCTTTTTGGACGACTTTACCCCTAGACTTAAGAAATAGTGCGAAAATCGCACCAAAAATTATAGAAATAGAAAGACATGAACTTCGCTTCAAATGAGCCCAATAAAATTTACAAAAATGAGAAACTTAATTGTATAACTTTAAATTATTAGACTCGACACAAATAAAGACAAAATACATAATAAAAATGAAAATGACACTAATACGACTCTGATCGTCGTCCCTATAAATAGTGCCATAGTGCGTAGTGCCAATCGAGTCCGTCGTTTGATGTCATGAGTCTTGCTCCGCGTCAATCTCTCTTGGTTCGAAAAAATTCGTACTCAAATTTTGAAATGTCGAAGTAGGATGAAGACAAACACAAGAGGACAAACGTAGAACTCCGTGCAGAAAATCATATCAGGGATCTCGAATTGTCATTTAACATGTGCCTCGCAAAAATCTAACCACATCATATGAACATGAGACAGCTCCAGAAGTAACATGACGTCAGGTGGAGCAACTGACGAAGCAACCTCAAACAGTGTCATCAATCAAGTCTGACCCGGACATAATAAATAAATCCCGATCACAAACATCATAGGAAACTACTGTCAAAATACTTCTATAAGATGAGTCAACGGTGAGTACAAAATCATCTATCAAATCCAACCCAGAATTGACAAATAAACTTTGATCCCATGAAATAATATCACGTCAGCCTGTCGTTCCGCCATCCAGTCTCGTCCTAGACGCATGTAGGAACCTAGTGAATCAATATTGCACCATGCTCCATCAAAATAACAAACCTTTATCAACGGGGTGCCACCTTCAAATTGTTGATGGAACTCCACAAAAGTTCTATCACTCTCAACAATAGTTTCACCAGTTTCCAATAATAAATCGACAATGGACTGAAAAATGTAATTATCTTGATGTCGCTTGTCTAAAAATATTCTTGTCCGTTTCTTGTTTGGAAAATATACGAGAAATTGAAACCCATTTAGCACGTCTAAGAGATTACGAAACTTGACCAAGTTGAGCTGATCTAGACTTGGCGGGCCCCGAGCTGGGTCGAGCGACCCACGAGAAGTCCCCTGCGGATTGAGCGCAGTCGGTGTTCTGCTCGGTGAAGCCGGGGTGGCCGTCGGGTGTTGAGGGGCGGGGAGCTGCGGTAAGGGTAAGAGAGAGAGAGATGAAGGGGTGGATGGTGGGCTGTCTAGGGTTTGGTTGGGATGGGGATCGTGGTGGGAACAAAATAGGGAGATATAAGGGGGTGTGGAAGGCGAGGCACAGATTGGAGGTGCCAGACCAAGGGGGAGCGACGTTTGGGCAGATGGGTGGTAGTTTTGCGAGGAGAGTGGTGAATGCAGTCGGAGGGGGTGGATGCGATTGTGGTGGGTGTGGTGTGGTCGAGGAGAGGTAGGGACGGCCGCAGTGTGAGACCAGGCCCTTGATGGCGTCGCAGCGATGAGACGACAACCTCTATAGGGGACGACAGGGCCGGCCGGGGCGGATCTGCAGTCACAGGAGGCGCTGGACAACAGTGGGGCCACGGGGTCGCTGGCGTCCGACAACTTGACGCAGGGCAGGGCGAGGGTGATTGGTGTAGACTGGTGAGGTGGGCAGTCGCTATGGTTGGGGGGTGGGGGTCGCTGTTGTTGTGACAGGCAGTGGGGAGGTGGGCAGCGGTCGACGTCTCTCCTGCTAGTGCGACCTAGAAAGAGGGGGCGAGTGCCTTGTTGGATCGGGCTGACGCCCTGTTCACAAGAGTAGCAGAAGCGGCGCGGCTAGGGTTTGCAGAAAGAAGAAAGACGGTGAAGGGGCTGCGCAAAGGAAGAAGGGGGAAGGGATGGTTGGCGGCGTAGGGAGAGGGAATGAGTAAGAAGATGACGGTGGCTACTAAACTATGGCGGTGCTGAACGGTAGTTGCGGCAGCGCAAATCAGATCTCGACTCTGTGGAAGAAGCCGAGGCCTGCTCTGGTATCAAAATTGATGCGGGACGGGGAAGAAGGATAGAAGGTGGGGTGTACGCTTTGCGCCCTCCCTCTCACAGAGACCATCTAGGGTTTGGGAAAGAGGTGGGGGTGTAGGCTTCGCGCCCTCCCCTTCGCAAGGACCACTCAGGGTTGCCTCCTCTCAAGGCTCTCTCATTTCCATCGCAGAGATAAAAAATATTTTAAAATCGTAACTAGAAATTCTTCATTAATTTGAAAAGTGAGATGACAAATTTATTTATAGGTGTTAGGCTAACTTTAACTCTAACATGACCCTCTTGGACGACTTTACCCCTTTAGACTTAAGGAAAAGTGCAAAAATTGCACAAAAAATTATAGGAAAATAGAAAGACATGAACTTTGCTATAAATGAGCCCAATAAAAGTTACGAAAATTAGAGATTTAATCGTACAACTTACTCGACTCAAATAAAGATAAAATATATAATAAAAATGAAAATGACGCTAATACGACTACGATCGTCATTTATGTAAATAGTGCCATCGTGCTTAACGCCAATCGAGTCCGTCGTCTGAAGTCATGATTCTCGCTTCGCGTCAATCTCATCCGGTTTGAAAAAATTCAGGACGGGGAAGAAGAATTGATGGTGGGGGTGTAGGCTTCGCGCCCTCCCTCTCACAAAGGCCACCTAGGGTTTGGGATAGAGGTGAGGGTGTAGGCTTCGCGCCGCCCCTTTCGCCGAGATCACCTAAAGTTGCCTCCTCTCAAGGCTCTTGCATCTCTATCGTAGAGATAAAAAATACTGTAAAATCGCAACTAGAAATTCTTCATTAATTCGAAAGGTAAGATTACAGGACTATTTATAAGAGTTAGGTTAATCTTAATCCTAACATGACCCTCTTAGACGATTTTACCCCTAGACTTAAGAAATAGTGCGAAAATCGCATCAAAAATTACAGAAAAATAGAAAGACATGAACTTCGCTCCAAATGAGCCCAATAAAATGTACGAAAATTAGAAACTTAATCGTACAACTTTAAATTACTAGACCCGACTCAAATAAAGACAAAATACATAATAAAAATGAAAATGACGCTAGTACGACTCCGATCGTCGTCCGTGTAAATAGTGCCATTGTGCTTAACGCCAATCGAGTTCGTCGTCTGATGTCACGAGTCTCACTCCGCGTCATTTTAGATTAGTGTTAGATAACTTTTTATAAGAGATCTAGAATTCCACGGAAATTGTTTCACTGCTGATATCCATCCCAACTGGCTGACTGGTCCTAGTCTGCTGATTCTTGGAACTGTGGCCACATTCAGAGTGATCAATTGTTTTGGCTAGGGTTTCTGATTTGTTCTCTAGCTGGACATCAATTCTGTAAAAAGTGATACTATTAGCTTTTAAGTAGATTTCTCCAAAGTCCAATACAACCAGTTGGCTGAGGGAGAAAATATTGTTACATGCCCTCCCGTCGGGCATCAATTGTTTAAAAGGTGATACTGCTTACTTTGAAGTACATCTGTTGAACCCTGAAATTTGATGGAACAAAAAAAAAGAAGAGAAAGAGAAGAAGAAAGGGGGTGCACCCCCGGTCCATTCCACCGGCCCCTCTCCTCCTGCCCTGTTGCACACCACCGCAACACCATTGGGGGTTTGCCACCCCGGTTCATCCCACCGGGGGTGGCACCCCCCCTTTCTCATGCTGCTGGCGCTGCTAATTGGGAGTAGGGGGACCCCCGGTCAGACCATCGGGGGTGGCCCCCTACCTCCTCCTGCTTCCAACTGGGGGTGGCCTGCCCCCTTTCTGTTGCCCCCTCTTCTTTCTCCTGTTGTCACAAACCAGAGGTGGCCCCCCTTTTTGTTTATTTGCGCACAAAAAACAACCCCCCCCCCCCCCCCAAAAAAAAAAAAGGAAAAGAAAAAGAAGAAAATAAGATATAGGGACAAGAAGACTGTGAGACCCGGAATATTTTCACGTGGGAAAAATAAATGTTCTTTTTGAAAAGAGACATTCCTCTGCATAGAGAGGTTTATTCCGTGGGTGCGCATAGTATCAGACGATTTGGGTTCGGGTGCTGGACCTCTCCCCACTGACCGGAGTCAGTGTTGATTTACATCGGCTTAACGTCCGAACACTTTTGTTTGATTGTCAAAGAAATCCCCAAAATTCTCTCCATAGGCTCAGATGTTAAGGGTAATCTCACTTATGGAGCTTTCCATTCATTCACCACCAACAAGTAGACAAGATTAGGGCTAAGTCTAGGCAAAACCCTAAGATTTGGGAATAGAAGCGCAAATATGCGGAAGCCATAGGCATTTTTGAAGTAGAGAGGAGTTTTCTGGACCCCGAGGGTATTTCGATAATTTTACCACCCAGGGGTATTTTAGTAATATCACCAGGCCAGGGGTGTTTCTGAAATTTGAGTGGGTCACATTTTGAGATGAGCTCCACCCGATGGGCTAGGAGATAGTGCCTTAGCTTCTTGACAGCAAACACCAGAGCTAGGCACACATTTTCCATGGGAGCGTACCGATGCTCAGGCCCAATCAGCTTTCGGCTGAGGTAGTACAACGGCTGCTCCTTGCCCTCTTCATTAATCTGGGCTAGGAGAGCCCCCAATAGCAATATATAAGATAAGGGGCTTCCCTCTGACAGGGTGCCCCTAAGACAGGAGGAGTCAGTAGATACTTCTTGATTTGCTCGAAGGCCTTCTGACAGTCTTCGTCCCATATGAAGGGTGCCCCTTTCTTCATCAGTCTGTCGAAAGGTAGGCATCTTTCTGAGAGGTTAGAAATAAACCGCCTAATATAGGGGAGTCTTCCCTGAAGAGATCTGAGCTCTGTCAAGTTCTTGGGCGGAGGTAGTCCTCTTATAGCCTTGATTTTGTCAGGGTCGATTTCTATGCCCCGGTACCTGACGATGAAGCCAAGGAACTTGCCGCTGGAGACGCCAAAGGCGCACTTCATCGGGTTCATCTTGAGCTGATATTGCCGAAGCCTTTCAAAGACTCGACGCAAGTCAGTCAAGTGATCCTCCCGCTTCTTCGTCTTGACGACCAGATCATCGACATAGCATTCGACAAGGTTATGTAACATCTCGTCAAAGATCTTGGTCATTGCCCTTTGGTAGGTTGCGCCGGCATTCTTCAGATCGAACGACATCCTTTTGTAGTTGAAGATCCCATTAGGAGACCGGAAAGTCGTATGGTCTTTGTCTTTGACGGCCATGCGGATTTGATTATAGCCCGACGACTCGTCCATAAAAGACAAGGCTTCATGACCGGTGGTCATATCAACCATTGTCTCAGTGATTGGGACAGGGAAGTCGTCCTTCGGGCATGCTTTGTTCAAATCCCTGAAGTCGATGCAGACTCGGACTTGGCCATTCTTCTTCTTGACGGGGACGATATTGGCGAGCCACACAGGATACATGCAAGGCTCTATAAAGTCCACGTTGAGCATTTTGTCAACCTCAGCGTTGACCTTCAGCTCCAGCTCGTGGCGCATACGCCTTTGAGCTTGCTTGACTGTTGAAAGTATTGCCAGCTCATGTTCAGCCACAGAAGGATCGAGCCCTGGCATTTCTTTATAAGTCCAGGCGAACCAATCCCTGAACTCTTCTAGGAGCTGTCGATACGACTGCTTTTCTTCCTCGCTGAGGAGAGCACTTATGAAGGTGGGACGATGGTCACTTTTCCTTCCGAGATTGATCTCAATCAACTTGTCCACAGTTGCCTGACCACTGTCTTCAAGCTCCGGTGGAGCTGGTTGTAGGTCGACGAAGTCTCCCTCGTCATCAATATTTGCTTCATAGACTTCAAATTCTTTGAAGCACTCTTGCTCGTGGCTTGAAGGCGAAGGACTTGCTTCTTCCTGTCGATGGTTAGCAGGCTGGGCTACTCCTCCCTCTGAGGGGTGGTCGTTGTTGACTCCCGATGAAGGTGATAGTGTCATTGACAGCTCACCGGACTCCCTTATAGAGTCGCCGATCCCGGGCTCAACTTCAGCTTGCCCGTGATGAGGAGGTATCAGTCCTATGGCATTGACTGCAAAATGGACCTCGAAGTCCGTCTCCTGGTCGTAGCCAAGTCCCCTTGTATCTTTGCGAGAGAAAGGAGGTTGTCCACGGACCTGTGGAGGGTTCCACAACTGATGGAAGCATGCCGCTCGCGTGGGGTCCAGAGTTTGCGGGATGTGCTGCTTTTTACACATTTCCTTGATGTAGTTGGGCATATCATCCATCTCCTGGACTGGCTTTGGCGCCACATCTGTGGGAGTATCCCAGCCGAAGTCATCTTCAAGAGGACATGGTGGGACTAAATCACCTTTGTAAAAGATGATCGGCTTATCCCTCTTGCTCTTGTTGCGTCTCCTTCTCCGTTGATAGGAGACTGTAAAGGTCTTCAACGGCTCCACCTCGTATTCTTCCCGTTGGGACGAGAGCTGGAGACACTTGGGCGGTAAGGAGATACTCCCGTTAATGACTCGGCTGATGAGGTTGGCCTCAAAGTCAACATCCCGCCTTTCTGGTTGAGTCGGCTTGGAGGCGGCACTAAGGCTCAGCTTGTGCAGCTTTACCATGTCTTGGTTAACAATGAAGAACTGCCCTTCCTCGACTTCATGGTCCACCTTTTGCTTCCCTTTACCCTTTACAGATTCAGGGATTGCTAAAGTGGGCTTCCCAAAATATAGCGAAGCATCGGCCAGATGGCACTCATTGGGGTGGAACGGGGCCTGGTCCACGAAGACCGTATGTTGCTCCCCTTCCTTAGCATATTTAATGCACTAGTGCAGAGTTGAGGGAACAACCCAGTTTTCATGCAGCCAGGGTCTTCCAAGCAGCATCTTGTAAGATGTGTCGGAGTTGATGATATAAAATGTCGTTTGGGTGATAAAATCGCCCAAGGCTAGTTTGACCACAACCCGACCAAGCGCTCCTCGGAACCCTGATTGAATCTCGAGATCTTGACATCGGTCACCTTTTGCAAATAAGGTGCCAAGTATAGAGACTTGAAAGTCTTCAAAGGCATGATGTTGACGGCTGCTCCGGCGTCAACCAAAATGCGATTCACGTCATGCCCATTAATCGTCCCCTTCATATATAAGGGGCGATTGACTAACATGTCTTTGTCCGTGAAGGAGATGTTGGCTGTGAGTGCTTCATATGCCTGGGCTTGCAACTCTGCAACATGGGCTTCATATGCCTCTGGATCTTGAAGTATCTTGACAAGAGCCTCTCTGAGGTCTTTGCTCCAGGCAATGGCTTCCCAAATAGTGACATTTGTTGGGAACCGCTTCATATGATGAATGATTTTGCGGTCTGCCCGAGCACGGGTCTTATCAAATGGCGGGATGATCTCCGCCAAAGTCTTCGACGCCTGGCGAGGCTTCTCTCGCTTAAAAGGGCGCTCCTCCGTATTCTGGCCTTCTGCATCTTCTTGGAATAGCGGAGCCAAGGATTCCTCTGGAGGTGGCAAAGGCCCATCATGCTGGTCTTCATTAGAAGGACCGGCCTGGCTCCGGGCTCGACCCTGTTGGAGGGGCCGGCCTGCTCTGACGCCTTCTCGCACTTCGGCGACTTGGCCGGCTCCTCTTCTTCATCGGAGGAGGTGATTGTAAAAGGGACGCCACCCGGCTTAGCCGTTGAGATGGGGCCTGAACCCTCTGAGGGGCTGAGGATGAAAGGGATCCCCCGAACTTGAGTTTCGGGACAGGACCCGGCTTCTCCCCTCTGAATATTATGACCCGGTCAAGAGTCAGGGGACCTTCACGTCCACGTCCTCGGCCACGACCTCGGCCGTTTCTTGCCGAGCGGTGCTGATATGTCGCCATAGGAGCCTTGCCTCCAGTGCTATCAGCCGTGGGACAGTAAATGTTGTCGGGCGGCGGGATCGCCACCATGTTGCAGGAGAGCTCTTGCAGCATTTCCTCGAGCATTTCACAGTGAGCTCCTCATCTTTGTAGAATAATGAGAGCTCCTCTGGGATTGGAAGTCTTCACCCTCTTCAAGGCGGTGGGCCATTTCCCGGAGCCATTGCAGAAGACGGGCTTTGCGCCCAAGCTTGTCCCAGGGAATATATTCGTCTAGAGTGACGACCCTGGTGGGGCGAGGGGGAGTGTACTCCTCCAGCTCATCTATGAGCTTTTGAAGTCTTTGTAGAGGAGTTGGCTCCTTAGGAGCCTCCATAGCAGCAGCTTGCTCGGCTTGCTTCTTCAATCTCCTCTTCAAATTCTTCTGCGGTTCTTCTCTTGTTTCTTTTGGCGTGTCGCCTCTTGAGAAGAGAGAGGAGCTTGCTTCGGCGGTGGGACTCGCTTGCCCCCAGAATTCTATTTTTTGCTCCGGGCTGGCTCCTTAGGGGCCTTACTGCCGCGGCTTTTTCTGGGGACAACCTTGGTCCAATTAGCCTCCTCCGGCTGAGGCTGGAAGGTGGCATTGATTGCCTGAGCAATTATTTCAGGAGGCAACTCCTGGAACTCTGCCAGTCCACAGTAGGGTCCTCTGGGAGCTTTGTAGTTCCACCGACTTTGCTTGGGCTGGTGGGTTGGCTTGCTTGAGCTGCTGAGGCCTTTCTACAATTGGCGGCCTCGCTGGGCTGACAGAGGCCTTAATTGGGGTCTTCGCGGGCTCAAGAAGTCGAGTCCTCTCCATGACTAATGGCCTTGCTGACTGAGCAGGAGCTTTGGCTAAAGGCTCTGACGCCTTGGCTTTGCCTTTCTTGTCTGGCCGAAAGTTCTCTCTTATGACGATGCCAGGCTGATTGGACCTGGGACGGACCTTGGAACTCTCTCCCGCGGCTTGGCTTCCTGGTTCTGGACCTTAGGCCCTTTGTAGGTGGCCTTGCCTTTAGTGAGCAATGGGAATTCATCATTTTCCGCAGGCTCACTTGGTCGGGCTAACCGGGAGAAAGCCTCAGTTTCTCGCCGAACCTACTGAAGAGTTTCCCTGGCGGCCTCTGCAAGACGCAACCTTGTCATGGAGTTCCCCTGAGTATCGACAACCCCTCTCTGGATGAGGGCTTCAATGAAGTCTTGAACCTCTGGGCATTGCGAGTAGGGTGAGACACCCTTGCATGATACTTGCAATAGCGGGGGTGACTCTTGGCCGTCTCATTGTAATAAGACGGTGGGTCATGTGTCAGCACCCAGCCATCCTCCAGAAGTTTATCAAAAATCTTCTCAGTGTCTTCCTTAGGAAAAGAACACTGATGAGAGAGTCGCCACCCTGGGTACCACAATGTGGATTTAGGTGGCTGAGAATTGACTCCCTGGGAACTGACTCCCTCCTCCTGTGGCTCTGGGAATTGAAAAGCTGCTGAGGCATGTATGACGTTGACGGAGAAGTGAAGACTCCTTCGTGCATGCGGCTGCGGTGGGTCGACTAGAAATTCGCCCATATTAACCTTCCCTCGCCTGATTAAGTCTTCGACGAGGTCCTTAAACGGCTCACAATTGTGGATAATATGGCCAACAACTTCATGATATGGGCAATAGCCCTGATGAAAAGCAGCACCTGGTGTCTGCACCAAGGGTGACGGGCTTATCAGCCCTGCTCGCTGGCATGCGAAGAAGATGTTCGGAGTCTTCTCGCAAGGGAATGAATATAACTTCTCTGGGAGCTCAACTTGAAGTGGAGCTTCCTCGCCTTCCGGTGAGTCCTCCTCGTCTTCGGATGAATCTGAGGATTCTTCAGAGAGCCAGCCCCTGAGCGGAGCCCGACCCGCGGGTGATACACCTGCCTCCCGTATGTAGACTGGAGCTAACCCCCTGGCAAATGGGCCAAAGGGGAAGGTGGACAACTGCTGATCAATGCTTTCCAGGAACTGTAGCAGGCGCCTCTGTTCTAGTTGCAGCTGCTGGACTTCCCCTCGGATCTTCCGGATGGTCCTCCGCAGCGCTAAACATTCTGGGAATGGAGGAGGAGTGGCTCTGGGACCACCATTGGGCTGTCGACTTGAGGGCCCGGTTTCGGAGGCATTGGAGCTTGAAGCCATCGCCACCATATGGACCACGTTAGCTGACCGGTTTGATCGGCTCCAGGGATGAGGCTGGGGTGGGTCGACTGCATGGCCCAGCATATTTACCAAGCCCTTTTGAATGAGCTCTTCTGCTATATTCTTGAAGACATAGCAATCCCCAATAGTATGACCCAACCTTCGGTGATACACACAATAGGTAGGATCATCCGTCTTGTCCACCTCCGCGGGCTTCCGCGGATCTGGCAGAGTGACGAGCTGCTCCTTCATGCAGAGATCAAAGAGCATTTTGGTATGCTCCTTTCTGAAGGAATAGGGCGTCTTCATGCGCTCCGCTAAGAAAGACGCATTTGTCTTGTCATCAGACTTCTTGCCTTTTCCTTGGACTTTCCTTCCCCTTTATCTCCATTCGTCGGGGAGAAGTCCACGGCATTCACCTCCTTACCGCTAGCCAGACGGTCTTTGGAGGGTTTGCCTTTTGTAGAGGCTTGTGCAGGGTGATCAACGAAGAACATCTCAATCTCCGCCACCACCGTGTTGAGCTGGTCGAAGCCTCTGATATTGGAACCCAGAAGCTTCTCACTGACTTCTGCCGAGAGGCCCCTGCGGCAGATGGTGATCGCATCTTCAGGCGTCGGAGGATTATCGCAGCGCATGCTGACGTCCCTCCATCGCTTGATGAAGTCCAACGCTGTTTCACCCTTCTTCTGTCGAAGGGAACAAAGCTCTGCTAAGGAGACTTTGCGCTCGACCATTTGGAAGCGGTCGACAAACTTTCTTCTGCATATCAGCCCAATCAGATACTGAATTGGGCTTTAACCTTGAATACCACTGGAAGGCGGTGCCAGTCAAGGACGTGGCAAAATACCGCAGAAAATATGCCTCTTCCAGGGCTAATTCACCCATGGCCTCATGTAATAGGCAGGTGTTCATGCGGAGAGCCCTGCCCGTTGAACTTCTGGAGTTCGGGGCCTTCGACAATCAGGCGGAAGCTTCTTGAATTGATGGCTGGAGGGGATAAGGCACACTGTACAAATCGACGTGGCCACCCCCTCCCCATGTTGAGCAAACCTTCGCCTCTACAATGCGCTCGGATCATCTGCTTCTTGCTGCCATAAGGTTTTCTTGCAGCAGGAGTAGCAGATGACAGAATTAGCTTAGCTTCATGGTCGGCGGGACTTCGAAGTCCACCGCCTATGGAAGTCCTTGCAGGCGGTGACAGAGGCATTGGCCGCGACTGAGTGGGGGAGGAGCTGCTGATCACGCTCCAGCCGGTGCCGCCTGAGGCGGGGCAGGAGCCTCCTTTTCGCGCAAGAGCGACTGTAGCAGTTTCTCTCTGGTTCTCCCGTCGAAGCTCTTCCACTGTGGGGGCCCGTGGCTCTTCCCAACTCTTCTTCGTGCCGGGAGTGACTGTCCTCATCAACACTATGGACGTCTTCCTGGCGCTCTTCTTGGCGTGCCGGCTCGGGCTGAGATGTACCAGTAGTCGGCACCTGTTGTGTTTGTGCCAGACCCCGGGATCCGGATCTTGACCTCCTCGAGTACTGGATAGGTTGGTCAAGGTCTCCCGAGGTGTTCTCGGGCTGTTTGTCGACGGC